>MKEJ01050408.1:0-20199 GCA_001753735.1 Embelia ribes | reverse complement strand
TTCAGATATACACTCTTCAATAACCATTTTGAAATTTTATGATTTTCTTGACATTAATTAAACTTTTCAAGATAAGAGTTTTTCCAAGCATGAAGTAAAAGAAGTTTTAATCGAAGAAACTATTTCGAGAAATCGAGTTTCCATAAAAAGAAAAATGATTTTGCCTTATCCCAAAGAAAAAGAAAAAGGGTAAAAATATGAAATGCTGATATCTTTCTCTTCGTCTTCACACTCATCTAGGGTTTTGTGGTGAGTCGGACTCGGACCAGAGGCCCCACCTATGGCGTCCTCCCTCAGAGCCACGACGGCGTTTCTCGTCGGACAGATTTTCCGTCCCCCTCTCCCTATGCCACGTGTCCTCGTATACCTCCCTATCCGCCGGAGGATCAGTCTCTCCGCCGTCCGGTGCTCGGCGGAGTCCGGCGAAGGGAAGAAGGCACCGTCGCGGATGTCTCAGGTCCAGCAGCTCATGGCCGAGGCCCAACAGAGGGCCGCTTCCGCCGGAGATGGCCCCATTCCTAAAATCACTTTGGGTTTGTTCCTAGCTATATACAGCTAAGGATTTGTTTGGTTGCAGCTTTTAAGCTACATAAATTTTTTTTTCGTTTTTTCTGCTTAAAAGTTATACTGCATTTGATTGCACAGTTTTTTATTGGAGTTTATTTGTACTTTAGACCTAAATATGTTAATTGGATGCAATTAGTTTTTTAGATAGTGAAAAAAAAGCTGGTTTTTTTTTGCTTAAAAGCTGAACAACATTTGGTTGTTTTAAGCTACACTTATTTGTTTTGCCTGAATAAGCTATAAGCATCAACTAAGATGCTTCCAACTTTTTTCCCAGACTGAAAAAAACTAGCTTATTTGTTAGGAAGTTGCAACCAAACCAACCCTAAGTAAAATTTTCAAGCCTTGCACAGACAAAATCCTAGATCGCCTATGAGCGGAAGTAGATATAAGTAGGTCATATGCAATGACTACCTTCGTATGCTTGCTTGTCCTCCAGTAAAATCTGACGTCGCCTGCCATAAAGTGTGCTTCCTTGGTTGTGGATTCGTCTCTCTGAAGAATAAAGGCTGCCTAGAAAGCTAGAAAACAAAAGGCAACCATCATACAGCTATAGCTATTCATGATATCATTCTTGTTCTTTATTTTAAAAAAATGTAGAAAGTTACCACTACATCCAGTGTTCCAGGTCCATCATCCGGGTAATTTGCCTTGAGAGCCACAATGTCAGACCACTGAATCTCTATCTTATTCTTCAGTCCCCCGTCGAGGACTTCCCATACAAGTTTATGCTTTGCGAAGTAACACTTTGCAACTAGATCGCCCTCATATCTCGATTTATACTGCAATTCATTATCATGTCCTTGCATCACTAAGTTCAATAATCCAATCCATGTCAATCATAAATGATTTAAAAATATAGAATTTATACACTGATTTCCATACCTCCCATGTTCCGATTCTAAGAAGCGAAGCGGGAAAATTCGAAGCTTTGAGCTTGTCTCCGGCACCCGAAGTATGGGAAGACTTGGGCTCTTTCTTGACATGGGTTCCACCCTTGGGAGAATTCCCTTGCGAAAGAGTCATTTGGATCAAATCCAGAAGAGAGGGACTCTTCCTAAGCCTCAACCCCAGTGGACTAGGCTCGTCAAGTGGATTGTACTCTGAGGGGGGTACGGGAAAATTACCAGCCACCGAATTTTCCTCCTGCTGCTGAAATATAACATAATCTGAGTGATCAAACTACTATTTATTTGAAACAAGGCTGACAACAAATAAAAAGGGGAAACTAAAAGCCAGTTCCCAAAAGAAAAAATTTCCGCTGCACACTAAGAGAGTGATCGTCAACAGACTTTTATCCACTGCTTAGCCTATAACTATTAAAATTCAACTTAGTTCCAAAAACATCAATCTAGTTACACAAGTGATCCCAAATCTACCCAGCTCTGCTAGCTTGATTTAAAAATAAAAAACATTTCATAAACAAAACCCTAGATTCAGTAACTTGTTATGAAGTAAAAATAATCAGAAGGAATCCTTGAACGGAGCAAACCTAATCCGAAGTTATCCTAGCAACATTTTAAGACTAACCCAACCAAATAATTTATATTTCCAGAATACCCAAAAAAAATGAAGAAACTGCAGAAAGGGAACTAGAATCAGTGCTTCGAAACGAAGCTCGTATCCTAAATTTTGAGATTAAACTTTAGGAAAATATTCCTAAGTGTATCTAATCCTATTTACTCACAACAAAACAAGGGATTTGCAACGGTAAGAGCATTCCTTTCAGTATTTATAAATCAAGATTTCTCCTCATTTGAGAAATCAAAGGGGAGAAATGTGTCATGCTATTGTATCTACATCTCTGGTTTTCTAGAAAACTTTCAAAAAATGATCCAATATATTTCTCAATAAAAAAATTTACTATTCATAATTTCCCTATTAAAAAAATAATTTTTTCCAACAAAAACTATGAAACTTTAGTTAAGATTCGGAAAAATAAATTTTTGTATTTTATTGTATGATATAAAATTATTATAATATTTTTTTATAAATTTTATAGAAAAATTGTTGTGCTCAATTATAAAAATATGAATTTCTATTTTCTAGTGGTAGAAACTAATTCTTACAAAGCGAGACATAGAAA
The DNA here is from genome assembly GCA_001753735.1 of Embelia ribes. Classification (NCBI taxonomy): domain Eukaryota; kingdom Viridiplantae; phylum Streptophyta; class Magnoliopsida; order Ericales; family Primulaceae; genus Embelia; species Embelia ribes. Next base: position 17,549 of record MKEJ01050408.1, on the reverse strand, counting down.
ATAAATGAAAAATCCAAGAAATTGGGACTTTTCATCCCCAGTTGTATTTTTAAGTTTAGGAGATCTAATAGGTTCATTCTCCACGTGGCAGCCTCTAATTTAGATTTTGAGTGATAGGAATTAAAATTTAGAGATTAGAAAAAGGTAATCGAGTGGGAATGCTTTAATTTAAAGCCATCATTTCTCAGAACTTGCTAACTAAATTGAATAAAAATAAAAATAAAAAACAAGAACAAGATTGCATTACATACAAATAAATAGAGAGAGATTTGATTAGAGAGAGAGAGAGAGAGAGAGTACAGATATAGAAGACGGCTGCTTAGATCGCTTTCTGAGGGTGCCACGTGGATCCTCGGAGGAGTCCTCCGCCTCACGCTTCACCGGCACCATTTTCCGGCCATCAGATTCCGGCGGAGCTTTGTTGCTCATCAATTGAACCATCAAATCAAAGAGACAATAGCTGAGTTGACTCGGTGAATCTGAGTTAAGAGGACCTGGCTATTAGTTTTAAGGAAGAGCCGATTTTCAGAGAGACAGACAGAGACGGAGAGAGAGAGAGAGAGAGAGAGAGAGATGATATACAACGGAGCTTTCAACGAAAGCCACCTCAGCCGCAAGCGCCTCTCCCTCACGCGCTTTTGCCTGCTTTTTGCGCACGCTGCAGAAAATGTCATACAAGTTTGTTAAAAGGGAGTGCGAGAATATAAACGTAAAAATAATTGTTCTTAAAAAAAAATAAATTAAAGTGATAGAACGATATTTTTGACCCCCTACTCTGGCTGATGTTGATCATCTAAAAGATAAATTCCATCAAAATATCATAGAAATTTGCAAGGTTGTACAAAATAATCAAAAATTGAAATTCGATCCAGAATCGGATACAAATTGTATTAGAAAAAAATTTGATCCGAAGTGAGATGTGCTTGATCTGGGACTAATCCAGTAGGAACCGAGCTTTTCGAGCTAAATAATCCAGAACCAAATCAATCTGGACTTTGGCTTTGACCAAACTAATCCAAATATTGGCTTAAACATTTACCTACTTAAAATATCATATATAAATTTTTTTATACACATTTACATAAAAAAAGATAATTAATTTTACAAAATAGATAAAAGAATAGTGCTTATTAAATATTATCAATATTTATATACACATATATATAATAATTATTATTATAAACATGTGTGTTTCCACTTAATTAAGACTCAACAAAATTTTAGTAACTTTTTTGATAAATAATTTCACATTTATTTGTATTCATTTTTTTAATCCAATAGTTCACTCTTATGATTTTTCGTTAAAAAATTATTTATTTCATATTAGTTAAATCTCATACCATAATACATCGTCTCACACCTATTCGATGGATTTTAATATTAACTTGATCATCGTGGTCTTGTTATTACTAATTAATTGGTTTACATGGAACTCTCTAAATTTAGTGTGTTTGTATATATATATAAGAACAAAGTTTTTAATGTAATTATAACTTAGTATATCATAGTTTTTATATGTTTTTAATAGTTTTGCATTTTTTTTAAATTTAAAATAATGGAATTTATTATTAAATTTTAATAAAGGATGTATAGAATTGTGCTGCCTAGTATGCATTGAGTAGCATAATAAAATTGGTTATAGGATCAAGTTGATATAAATTATATAATGCTCAAAGGACTGAGAACCAGACCGAATCAAAACCAACCGTAGAGGAACCAATTTGGACCAAACCGAACTGAATTTGTGCAAGTCGATTTTGGTCCCAAAAATTAAAACAGTCGCAAAATGGGTATGTCTTAGATTGAAAATAGAATCAATCGGATTCAAAATGTGTACACCCCTGGAAATTTGGTTGTATTTTGACTTTCTTACATTAAGATACATGCTAACAGAGGTGGTTTTTTTTTTTTTAATCATGTTAACAAAGGTGTTAAATAGGGATGTTCCCAAGTCAAATTAAATATTTAGGTTGCTAGATTTCGATTCAAATTAAATTGAATTATTTTGGATCGAGCTCAACTTGTGTTTGATTTGAAATGGCAATAATTTATGTGATAGACACACATCCCAAAAATAAAAATTAATTATTAATTGACAAAGTCAAATTTAATTAAAAAAAAAAAAGATGATGCACTTGGATTTGAGGTTGCTCAATTCCTCACCACCATCCGAAATTGAAAGTTTTAAAATTGAAAAAATGGTGTGACAAACAAGTAGCATTATAAGCAAATTGAGAGCTCCCCTTGTATACCAAATTATAAAAGATCTTATTTAAGATTAAATAATTACATTGAGTTTAGTATGATTGTATGTGTAATAGCATCTAGTATATCAGAAATATCAATAAACCAGATTATTACAATTGCTAAAGATGCCATTTTTTTAGCTTATAGAGCCTATTTCATAGTTCAAGATTCCCAATTCATTTGAGCCGTTGATAGCCGAAAACCGGACTGACAATTAGTTCTAAAAATTACTTTTTGCAAATAGAATATCAACTTTTATTTGATTTGAAATTTGAATTTGGCATAATTAATGCGATAGATTGACGTCCCAAACATGAAACTTAATCAATTATTAGTTAACAAAGTCAAATCTAATTTAAAAAAACGATGATGCGGTGATATGATTTGAGCTTGCGACCTTACGATTATGAGTCTTGCAAACTATCTAGTACCTAATACTGGTGTTGGTTCCAGTTCTTTACCACCATTCCAAATAGGAAGTTTTAAAATCGAAACAAATGGTGTGATGTACTAGCATTGTAAACAAATCAACAGCTCCCGTTGATAACCAAAAAATGGATTGCCAATTAGTTTTGAAAAATTATTTTCAGCAAGCAGAATATCTTTTTTTATGATCCACATGTTATACGCATGATTGACTGATTAACCAACTTTTAAATACCGCTCTATATGATTGTCTTGGTTTGACGACATATACCTAAGCAATTTTACTTTATAAATAACATCATATCACATCAATTGAATGATAATCAAAGTGTCCCGATATTCAAATTGCTCGCGAGTTATTATGTTCATTGTATTACTACCCGATTATGATCTCAAAAATTGACTAGTAGATTCACAATGGAACTTAAACTGGTTAATTCAAAATTCAAAATATAATTTAGAGAAAACAATGGCGTGAGAAAACAATGGTGGGACGCTGCGCGTGATTGAGAAAATGACAACTTTCTATTATGGCATGCCAAGTTGGAGAGAGGCTGGTAGTGATATGGGCCAGTTTCTATCAACCAATTTGGTCCGTTTATTATTATTATTATTTAAATATGCGTTTGAAATTAAAATAAATTACAATCTTACAAGATTTAATCTAAAAAAAATTAATCTATTTTTAGCGGCTAATTTTAAAATAAACAATTCAGATACGACGAAGAAAAGTAGTTCGTACTATACTCATCGGACAAGTTTTATCCAAAACACTATGAGCCGCCACAATATTCCAATCATTTACTAACGTGTCACAATCTCACCCACCAGAACCCTCCACGTGTCCATTCGCAACCACTAGATACAGGCGAAACCCACTGTTTTATCCAAAACTCGCACGTGATATGTTAAAATTGCTGATTTCAGATTCCGAAATTGGCTCTGAAAACAATTTTTGAAAGTTTTTATTTATTCAAAGGAGTGAGATTTTTTAACATACATTTTTTTTAATATATTATTATACATATGTTGATATATTTAGTATAAAATAAAAAATATATTTTTATATTGGGAGTGGTGAAAATTAATTGGTAATAGTATAAATTTGGAAAGAAGTTTATTTCAAAAGAAAAGTAGCTATAGATATATAGAGTTTGTAGCTATATGCAGACTATGTATAGCCTTTGGATCAAAATATATAGTTACAATTCGCGAATAAAAAATATGTCGATCCAATGGTTATAATGAAGAATGCATATGGCTACAGATACATGGATCTATAGCCACGTATGGTCATTTATTTCTATGGAAAAAAAAAATTGTAAGAAGAAAAAAACAAAATTGTATTTAAAAAAAAGTATATTTTTGTATTTTTAAGTACACATAAATATATTTTTGGTGATACAGTTGTTAGAACGCAACAATATTAAGCATCTTGCGGACGATTGAGTATTTTTATTTAGTTTTCTCTTCTATAAGTTTCTACTCTTTTCCTTTTATTTGGTTATAGATTTAGTTGAGCCTACATAGAAATCTGAAGATTTGTTTGGTTACAGTTTATAATGCATTTGTCTGTTCAACTTAAAAGCTGAACTTATTTACTATTTTGGTATAAGTAAGCTAAAAGTATGAAATTAGATACATCTATATTTTTTAAGGCATAAATAAACTTATTTATTTTCATAAAATTTTCTACCAAACGAATTCATGAACTTAAAATAAATTCTGATACTAGAGTTGCAAGTTGCAATCTGAATGGGTCAATGCCAGCAGCATTGTTGATGAATCTGGCTTAAAATCAATTTATTTATGGTTCCATTTTTTGCATTGATTTTGTACTTACAAGAAAAATAATTTACTTTAATAATATAGTAATTTTAAATCAGAGTGTAGTAACTTCATTTCTACAATATAATAATGATATTATATTTAATTATTTTTTAAAATAAAACTAACATATTATATGACACAACTTTTATAAAAAATTATAATATGTTGAATGCAATATTTATTTCAATTGAAATTATTAAAATTAATATCATTACTATATTATAATATATATATATATATATATATATTAATATAAAATTACTATATTTTTTAAAATGAATTATTTTTGTATAAGTAGGAGACAACTTTATTTATACTCTTTAATCAGCCCCAATTATTAGCTGGCTCTTGGATAAGGTTTATTTTAGCATTGACAATGACCTTATGATATTAAATTGTGAGTGTTATGTGCCCATAATTAGACATTAAAAAAATCCTAGAATATATTTTTTTTCACAGTCTTATCAAATAATTGTTCTGCTCTCTTGTTTGTTTGTTTTTTCTATGATGTTGGATTATTAAGTTCACTTTGCAAAAGCCCACATAAGCATCTAGTGGGCCAAAAAGCTAGCTGGGCCTGAACCCATTTTGCCAAATTAATTACAAACTGCCCAACAATTAATACTTTTATTTTGTTTTCACTACTCCTTTCCTTTTTTTCGTTATATATTTAATTGGGTATGCATAGCAATCAGAGCGTTGATTTAGTTGCATCTTATAAGTTTCAATTTATCAATTTTTTTCCTTAAATTTTTTTTTAATATTTGACTGCTTAACTTAAAAGGTGAGCTTATTTGTTGTTTTTGCTTAAATAAATTAAAAATTTTAAACTGACATTTTTTTCTCAAATAGAAACGTAATAAATTTTGATGGTAAAGTTGCAAGTTGCAAGTTGCAAGTTGAATGGGTCGATTGCAGCAGCAGCAATGTTGATGGATCTGACTTAAAAGCAATTTGTTTATACTTTTTAATCTGCCCCTATTATGAGCTAGCTCTTGGATAAGGTTTTATTTTAGCATTGACATTGACCTTATGATATTAAATTGTGAATGTTATGTGCCCATAATTAGGCAATTAAAAAATCATAGTATATATATATTTTTAATAGTCTTATCAAATAATTGTTCTAACCTTTTTTGTTTTGTTTTTTTCCATGGGTGTATAACAAATTATATGATATTTGATTATTAAGTTCATTTTGTAAAGCCCACATAAGCATCTAATGGCCCAAAAAGCTAGCTGGGCCTGGACCCATTTTGCCCAATCAATTACAAACTGCCCCAACAATTTAATAAAAAGGTCAAGAAAAGCTAACAACTTTTTAGCTTTTTTGACAATTCACTTTCTTAGACGTACCAATAAAAAAATCACATAAGCGTGCCACACGACGAATCGCACGAAGCTTTTGGGAGCGTAAGTGAACGACATGTCAAATATTTAGCCGCATTAGTCAAGTACTGACAGATACTGTAATTGAACGATTGTGTACCGCTCGATCGGTTGGTTCGCCCTAACCACGAATTGGAGTGTTGGACGACTATTCCTAGCATCCTTCATTTGAAACTTAAAACCTTTCCCTTGTTCAAAACCTACCTTCAAGTGTTTTGTCATGAGATAATTTCATTCAAAGTCCTCAATTGACAACAGTGGTTTTATTATGACCATGACCTTTCTACTAATAAAATGACACTTTCGTTTTACCATCTCAAAAATGAACCTTGTGTTTCAAAGTACGTATAAAAAATATCCCCCACGATTTCATGACAATTATTCTTTCTCGCATAAGTATCTTCCATCTTATGTAATGTCATGAAATTCATACGATGTTAATCTAGTTACATATTTGTATTAGTGCCATCGGAAAAGTTCAGCTTAGAATCGAACAGAATCCACAACGGGCCCTCCCGGGAGAAGGCCTTGTTCGCCCTCCGTATTAAATTGCGAGCACCGCATGAAGAAATTCCTCGTAAAGTAGCCTAGGCTTGGTTCGATAGTCTTCTACTGTATGTGGCTTGTCATGTGCTATACGTGTGATAAATGTGTATACGATATGTTTCAACAATATGGTGCTATGTAACAGGAAATCCTCTCAATACAATATATATATTTTTTATTATTGTAATGTACAGTTACTATGACTTCATAATAAATTATTATAAATTAATGACAAATTATTGTTGGAATTTTTTATATTTAAAAATAGTTATAGTAATTTTTTTTTCTCTAAGTATACAATAGAATAGTTTCCATATTTAACACAACTAACTATAAATCAATTTGCTTCAATTTGAAGAACAAATTATTCTAATCGTGACGATTACATGATATCTGAATATCATAGCTGTAATACATTTAATATTTTCATCAAATTGATATTGGTGGTTTTTAAAGTCTTAAATTGAATATTTTCATATGTTAGAGCTATAATAAATTCAAGAAGTTGATACCCAGGAAATAATTTATCTAAAAATAAGGGCAAAACTGAGTCATCGTATTCGGTCCAATGTGGTATATATATTTATGTACTGACATGTCAATGATAATAATAATAATAATAATAATAATAATAATAATAATAGAGATTGAAAGTGAGAAATGAAGGAAAAATCAGAAAGAACAAAAAGCAGATAGAGGTATTAATTAAAGCAAACATAGGCAGATGAAATAAGTCCAACAAAATTCGGTACAAAATGTAAAATTCCACATCAGTGTATCTAACTATATTCTATATGACTATATGAGAAGTACAACACAACACGTTGGACAAAGTAAAAGGGACATAATTTCATTTCATTGCACCAATTACCCACGTTATTCCTTTTATAACACTTAGCTCCTAAAAACCTTGCATTTCTCCTAAAAACACTTAATTAGGAGGTGAAGAGAAGTCCAATGCAGAGCACATGATAAGGTATTAGTACTATTTAAATGATGAAAGATAATTAATAAAGTCTAACACCGGCCCATTAACTCACCCACTTTCCACTAAAATAATCTATTAGGGAAAGAAAATAAAATCATATTAAATCACACAATAACTTAATATGTAAGCGATGTGAAAAAACTAATGAAGTGTGCTATTTCCCTCACTTGTTGGGAGGTACATTATTAAATTCCATATTTTTCTTACTAAACGGATATATTAAGGAAATATGGGCAACACATTACATATAAACTATTGTTATGAATCATACTAGAAATCAAAGATAATAATTTATAAGCAAATAAAAAATGAGGCCAAGATTTACGTAATTCAACCGCAAAATAAAATAAATTTAACTTAGGTTTACTCCACGGGATTAATACCGGTGTTTACTTTTGTTTATAGAAAGAGAGAGATTACAACATATAAAATAAAACTGAAAATCTAAATCAAACTGGATCCATTCACTCTCTTATTTTCTCTATTTTTCTATCTTTTTTTATCTCTATTGGCGTGTTCTTTATGCACCTTTTTGTACTCACTGAGCATTTTTCTTCTTCTTCCTCTTTTATAGGCAAATTGTGAGTTATAAGTCAATAGTAGTGGGTCGTGCTTGCACAACTCATAATATTTGTATTTAATGATTGAGCTCTATGCTTGCATCTGCCACAGTAAAATGATATATCAATGAATATTTTATAACACTCCCTTTTATTTGATCAAATATTATTCAAAATGTTATCTCCCCCTGATTTGAATGATCACTGTATGACTGAAGATCATTAAATGATTATCTGAACGATTGTCGTTTGAGAGCTCCATCAATATCTTCCACTGTTAGGAATTTACTAAGTATCTTTGAGCAATTCACAAAGAGACATTGATCAATAAACAGTTATCAATTGTCTTACCCATATTGAATCGTCATTCAAATATAGTTATATAATCTTTTGTGCAAAATCTTAACATCTATCGGGTCGTGTCTTTGATGGCGGAAAAGAGAATTTGTTAACGTAGCTCCAGGTTTCGCGTTCAAGCCCCGCACAAAACACAAACTTTTTATTTCCTTTTCTTTTATGTTTTTTTTCTCATTTGTTTCTACCTTTAATTTATTTCTCCTTTTGAAGCAATCAAATTTGTTGTGTCTCAATATCTTTATATCCACAAGTATTTCGTAAATCCTGTAATATATTGTCATAAGCAATTTCTGTAAGAATCATCACATTTGTTGTTGGTGTATACAGCTTTTGCAACACATAACTTGAGATAAATCTTCCATTTCTATTATCTATAGCAGTAATCAATATAATCTTATGTGAATATATTCTGAAACATTTCATATTGATCAGTTAAATGATATTGTTCTCCCCCTAATTGGGATAAGTATAGTGCAACCAAATGATAAGTTCAACATTTTTACAAACTTTTGTATGTATCATCCCTGTACATAGATAAACAATTTATCTCACATCAAACTTGTATAAAAGTTATCATGCCAATATATAGAAACAAAATACTTACTCCATGCAGGGATATCTGAAATTGGAGGATACTCAGATTTAATCTCTTTGTAATACGAGATTTGGGAACACCCATAGGCATGTTTTGTGGCTTGTTATATACAACTCCAAATGTTAATGCAGAGGTTTTCTAGCAACTCTAATTTTATATTTCATATACTTAATATAGTTAAGTCAATTAAACTATAATACAGTTAAGCCATTTATTTACTTTGTTCTGCCATTTCTGCTTCTTTTTTTTTCTGAAAAATAAGGAATAATATATGGCACCAAATATGGGAATTTTATAATCACACTTCCAAATTACTTTTGCTCCACAATAATGGCATAATCAGTTAACTTTAAGGGGCGAATGATCCTACCTCTCCCTCAATATCAGGGTCAGCTCTAATATGCCAAACCAATGTCATATTTAGGTTAAGGGTCCGTACCTACTATTATGTCACTATCTACAACCGTTCACATTCTACCATTCACACTAAGGAATGTAACAAAGTTGGTCGAAGGGGTTCTTGAGAGTGATTATATTTATTTTCAGTGCCAATTATGAGAAAGTAATGATTATCATAAATAAATTCATTTCCTCTCGGTTAAAGCTAGAAATTAAATCTCAATATATAAATGGTTAGGTTTATAAGCATAATTATTTTTTAATCTTAATATGTCTGAGGGTTTGATTATTCACCCTTTAAGTTGTATAGGTATTTTAATACATAATTTGGAGTCCGGTTAACCATCATGGACTCGCTCCATCATGTTCATACTTTTAACCTGAAAAATATCTCAAACAAATATTAACTCATATTAACTCAATTTAAATGATAAAATTAAAATCCAAAATTTGTTTATAAAAATAATTCTCTCATATCTGTTCGAATTGGCTAGTATTGAGCTTGCACCAAGACCCATAATACGAATTTAAGCATATTCCATCGCCTAAAACTGAAATTTGCAAAAGCATTGGACCCCATGGACCCAATACTTAATCTTTTCTGGATGGTCAAGCTTTCCGCGACTTTCAATTGCTTTATTTTACAAGTTGCAAATCATTATTTAATTTATCATCGATAATAATACTGAATTAAAATATTGTACAAATTAATAAAATTACTTTATTTGTTAGATTTCATTACTCATGTATACGGAAGTCAAATCACTATGGCTCAGTTAACACATATACTTATTTTTTTCTTGCTCAAACTTTCAAATAAACTGCGGCCCACTATCCTTGATGTCGACACACGGATGAATGAAGAAAAATAATTAATTTGAGGCTGACAAGGTATGTCTTAGCCTACTATGATAATTTATTTTTCTTAAAAAGCTCAAATATAAATCTTGACAAATTTATAAAATTTCTTGCAAAGTCTAACAATAATTTTCTTGTAGAGACTTGTGCCGATAACGTATTATGAATCATGCTAGAAAGTAAATATAATAATCTGAAGGAAAATAAAATATAAAACCAAGATTTACGTAGTTTAGCCTCAAGTTAAAACAAGCTTAACTTTGGCCTACTCCACGGGACTAATACCGGTATATATTTTTCTTTATAGAAAGGGAGGGATTACAATATGTAAAATAAAGTTGAAAATATGGATCAAAATGGATTCATTTCTTCTTTTATTTTCTGTACTTTTCTAATCCCTATTGTCGTGTTCTTTCTGCGACTTTTTGCACTCACTGAGCATTCTTCTTCTTCTTCTTCTTCTTCTTCTTCTTCTTCTTCTTCTTCTTCTTCTTCTTATTCCTCTTTTATAGGCAAATTATGAGTAATAAGTCAATAGTAGTGGTCTTGCTTGCACAATGCATAGTATTTGCATTTAATGATTGGGCTCCATGCTCGCATCAGCCACAGTAAAATGTCACATCAATGAATATTTTATAACAACTACAATATAAATAATGACAAAAGACGAAACATGAAATAATATTTGTGCTACTCAATAATGAGTACAAGAGTTGTTTATATACATAAATAAAGAGGGACTAGTATGTAAATAATGAAACTTAACATTCCCCCTCAAGTTCAAGCATGAACTTCCGTAATACTTAACTTACGCATAAAATATTGATAAAGATTGTGACCCAAAAGTTTCTTAAAAATATTGGCAAACTGAGAATGCGCCAAAGTATAAGTAGGAGAAATAATGTTAGTTTTCTAAGTTTATCACGCCCATTGTGATAATCCATCTCGATGTATTTTGTGCGTTCATGAAAGACTAGATTCCGTGCAATATGAAAAGCAGACCGGTTGTCGCAAAACATTTGAATAGGCTGTGACATAGATACATCCTATTTTTGGGAACGTCAAGAAACCAAACTAGCGCCAAAAAGTAATACAAAAAATAGTAGTAGACCGTCAAGTGGAGGGGCAACTGGCCCAATTTGAACATGTGTAAGCAACAAGATGTAAATCAATGTCAAATGAGAAAAATAAACTATGCCCCGAAGTACACTTAATATAGCGGAGTACACGGTGAACAACTTGAAGGTGTACATTACTGGGTCGCTCATAAACCGGCTAAGGTAGCTAGTAGCAAAATAGATACTTGGAGGAGTATTAGTCAAATAAATTAGACGGCCAATGAGTCGTCTATAAATGCCAAGATTCCATAAAGCAGCACCATCATCAAGTCACAAGTGTAAATTCTGCTCCATTGGAAAGGAGGCAGGACCAGCCAATTACCAGACAAAATCCTTAAAGATGTCAAGAGCATATATACACTGCGAAAGAAAAATGCTGCTTGAGGTACGAGTAGCCTCCAAACCCAAGAAATATTTCAACTTGAGCAAATCCTTAATGAAATCGAGCAACCAGAAACTGCTTAGCAACCAATATACTAGATGGATCATTACCACCAATAGCAACATCATCAACATAAACAAGTATGGTAGTTAAAGAAATACCCGCAATGTGAAAAAATAAAGAATGATCGGATTGTAATTATCGATAACTTGCTAACAAGAGAGCATAATATAATATCGAGTGCTAGTTTCTAGAAGCCTGTTTGAGACCATAGAGAGATTTGTGTAAGCAATAAACAAGCGGCTCCCCTTATTCTAAAGAACCTGGTGGTAAAGACATATAAACTTATATACATCTAACTGATGCAGTTCTCATTTAAGCGCGACAATAATGAATAATAAACATCTAACAATGATAAACTTGGCCACATGAGCAAAAGTGTCATGAAAATCAATCTTCTCAATCTGAGTGTAACCTTTTGATACAAGACGAGTCTTATAATGCTTGATGGAGCCATCAACATGCAACTTGGTCTTGTAGATCCATTTGCAACCAATCATTTTTCACCAGGGGGCAGAGGTGCCAGTCTTTAAGTCTTATTAGGCTTTGAGGGCCCTAAGTCAGGATTCCATGACCTCTTACCAATGAGAATGTCGCATTGCAGCACTAACGGTAGCATGGTCAGTAGTAGTATTAAGAGCAGTAAAGTATGAGAGGAAGAAAAACAAGAGTAAGAAAGAAAATAAGATATAGGATATACCGTATGATCGTGTCAGAAAAGTGTGACAGATAACCTAGCAAGTATACTAAGGATGAAGTAATAATTCCGGAAAATTCGGGTGTTGATCTTAGGGATTCTACTAAATCACAGATTTTCTAATTACTATTCCTATAATTTATTATGAATTTTAAGCCTTAAATTACTATCTCTAATTTAATTATCCCTACTCCTAACAATGAGATGAGTTTTCAAGATTTTCAAGATTTAATTAAAGTAAGCAAATAACTACACAAATACTTAATTAATTAATAAACTTGCCCAGTCGGGGAATCCAGTGGCTTCAACTACTACTTCTAGGCTCTTTGAATTAGAAAGTCTCCAACACAATGTGATTATTGAGTGAGAGTTCCAGACTTGTCAGACCCTACCAACTTATAGTTTCTAAAAGATTGGTCTGATCCACTTTTTTCCCCTAAGGACAAGACTAATTTAGCCAAGCATAGCAAAATTAATATCAATAATAATAATTTAAAAAAAAAAACATTCTCATCATCATGCAATTTATTGATTTAAACTAAGAGTAATATTTAGAATCAACATGAATGAACAACTAAATAAAGTAAAACAAGAATAAAAAAAAAAAGAAAGAATACTAATAGTAACTAACAAATAAATTTAAACAATTCCCAAAAATATTAGAATAAAGAATGAAAGAGAAAAGTAAAATTTTATATTACTACAAAAATAATAGTGTCAATAAAATTGAAAGAAAAAATATAATTGTGCTGAATCAAACAATAAAAATGGAGTTGTTGGGAGACTTCCTATGCTGCGACTCACCCTTTTTTCTCAATGTGCCGTGTATACATGTATACATATATATAGCTAATAATGGGCCTGACCCACTTAAAAAATATCAATAGCAGTCCATTAATTTTTATCTCTTTACGAATTAATCCCTAAAATTAGAATTTCGTCCATTCTTGCAGCTATTTGACAGTTTTACACTATTTCACGAGAAAATTCATAATGAGAACTAGGAACGTTCAAATTGATCCTCGTCTGAACCGTTAGAACCATATTTCAAAGATCTACATATTGGTACCAAGATTAATATGAGAATAAATTCCTATTAATACTAAATTTCCTTTAAACACTTGTTAGTGGTATTTGGAAATTTTAGTTCGCTACTTTTCGCGTCAATTTGGCCATAAAAATGTGCATTTTCTTCATCTTTACCTGAAATGCATATTATTTATCGTAACATCACATTTTTTCATATATCATACTTTAAGTTCTACAAATTCACTATTTTATTACCTAAATATGTAATGTTTACGCCCTAATCACCATACTCGCAGGCAAAGATGGGACCGCAGTAAGCATATTCGAATCCGGAGAGAAGGTAGGGCAGTTGAACTTGATGAGATGGCTCGGCTGCTTGATAGTACATATTGGTCTTAAAGAGGTAGCAAGAGGGGATGAGGGAACAATTGGGTTAGTCGGGCCAGCCAGGCCTGCCGTAGTTGCCAGCGGGTCAGTCAGGCCTATCGTGGTTGTCGGCAGGTCAGTCGGGCCTATCGTGGTTGTCGGCAGGTCAGTCGAGCTTGTTATAGTTGTTGGGGGGTAGCTAAACCTACCGTAATTTTCGGCCGGTTAGCTAAACTAGCTGGGGTGGCGAGATTGGTAGTAAGTGATTTGGGTGGTTGTAGATGTGGTCCAATAATAGTGGGTAGATATGTAACCTGTATGAAATTTGATTGAAATTTTCATTTTATAATTATATTATTATTATATTTGATATAATGTAAGCGTAGTGTGGTGTGTTATGCAAAGTCGCGTAGTGTAGAGACCGCATTGAGAAATATGAAAATGCGAAGTATATGTCGGGGTTGTTGGTAATCGCGTTAAGTTAGGTAGTTTGGATTTCAAGCATTCAAATGCCATTTCGAAAGTTGTAAAACACTTTTATAAATGCCTAGGAGTGATTACAAGTGTTTTTAAAAGTTTTCAACCCAAAATGTGGCTTGGGTGAATGTTGGTTTCCTTTAGGTTTAATCGATCCAACTAGTTATTGGATCAATCCAAAAGTGGAAACCGATCAATCCAACTGGTATTTGATTGACTTAAAGTAGAGTGGAATAACATTTTTTGTGTTAAAAGTTTTATATTGTTTTCAAAATAGAAGGAAAGAAAGAAAGAAAGAAAGAAAGAAAGAAGGGGTTTTATTGGGTTTGAATTCATTTCATCTACATCCACTCGGTCTTGAGCTCAAATTTTGCATTTTCGGATTCCTTATATCGAGGCCTCCCTTTTGACGTAAGTCTCGACTTCTCTCTATCTTATTCGCATTTTCTTATTTTGCGTGCCTTTCGAAAACATCGAAATAAATTTATTTTTTTTATTCCTCATCTTATGGAGATCGTTTTTGTCACTAAGTTCCTTCCAATTTGAGATGCACTACTAGATCAAACCAAGGGGCTCAAGCGGAGGTGATTTGCGAGTTTTAGGCATAGCTTCTCGAGAGCTTGTTTTAGAGTGTTTGAGGTACAGTAGGCTACAAACTCTAATATAACTTAAGATTTCTGTCGTATGGTGGCGTGTGTGACATGTCTTGCGATGTATGTTTAGTTGGCATAGTTGTATGAAGTATTACTCGCATGATAATTAATTTCATGAACTTGTGTGGCATAATTATCATGTTTATTGCGAAGTATATCATTCTCATCCGTAGGGGAAACATATCATTTATATGTGTAGGAATGGCATTGAATTTATTTTAAAACATGGTTTTTAAGGCGTAGAAATGCAAATGTGATGTTTAAACTGCGAAGAAATCTTAATCATTATATTAAATATGTGTTGTGTTAGACTTGAATATTTTCCCTTTCTTTTCGGGACAATGTATCAACCTTTAAAAAATGCGAAGAAGCAGTTAGGTCTACAGCTTTACTGTGAAAGCCATAAAAACCTGTCAGGGAGCACCTGACAACTTGGTGTTAGTAGCACTTAAGTCGGGTTTTGATGATGTCATAATATGAGTAGCGGATTATTGTAGGCATTGATCGCATCGCAATGTGAGTGGCGGGTCATTGCAGGGCATGTGAAGCAGTCCACCTTTATGAAAAGCAAAGAGATACTAGTCTTAACTTTATAACTTATGGCGTTGTGCATTGGCGAAGTGCGTTGATGAATTTTGCATTGCTTATGTAGTAGTTGTATTGTGCATTTCATTCATGACTTATTGTAGCATTCATGAGAATTGTTATTTCTTTATTTATTATAGCATGCTCATTCATGTCATTTATATTGCGTAGTCTCATTTTTATCATAGAGCCAATCGTCTAACCGTATACTTTCATTGCATTTCTTTCTATACTTTGTTTTGTGGGTGCGGAGGTGGGCGTATAGCATCATTAGTCCTTGGATGCTCGTATTGTATATATTTTTTTTATTGTAGATGGGCTTGGCAATGAGGTAGAGTTGATGTATTTTGTACTAGTGTTGTACGATGGTCTAGATATATTCTTATAATTTGTATACAAGGTAAAAAATATATGTATACATTCTTTCTTATTTATTCTGGTCAAACACTTAGCTCGAAGTGGTGTATATAAATAAGGATGCTTACTTTGATTTAGTCATCGTTTATATATATATTTTTTTATTGTCAGTGTTGTTGTCTTATTTAAGTTGTAGTTCTTTTATATATATAAACTGCAGGCAAACTATATGTATATTTATAATGTTGTGGATTGTTGTAGTTAATATGCATAGTATCGTTCTATAGAGGCGATTATGTTATGCTTATACGGCAAGAATGGCGCTGTAATTGTCTTTCCTTTTCTCTTTCCTTTCTTTTTTTTTTTTTCTCACGTTCAAGGGTGCTCGAGATTTTAGGGTATGACAAAATTAGGTTGGGAAGGTGGCTGAGGATTATGGTAGGTAAGTGGGTAACATGTTTGTAAATGGTAGAAGGAAAATTGGTGCAAGAGGTAAAGGAATAGGTAAGGCGGGGCTTGCAAGGGGTGCAACTACCCATGAAATCATATATAAAAATTTAAGTTTATTATTAGTGTCTATATGTGATACTAATATTTAATACCTCCTCTCATTTGTAAAAGTATCAAATTTCCAAAAATTTAACAAGTGCATGTAATAGGATGGAGTCAACAATAATTTTTTTAAATTAATTAAACAAATACGATTTTATGACTCTAACACCATAAGAAAAAATGGAATAGGAAATAACTTTTGCGTTATTCAATAATGAGCATAAGAGCATTTTATATTCAATGACAACCAGGGACATTTATGCAAATAAATCTATTAATAGATAGCACATAGCATGTGAAGCTTAACAAATAATATAAACGAGTTTTGGGAAATTAATAAACTGTAACAACTGTTGAGTCGATTGACACACAAAACTCCTAAAGCCCCTACGTTTGATTCCACAAAACTAATCCATTCTTCCATTTGTCACAGATTAGCCCCTCAAATCCCGTAATTGGTTGCGGCTTATACGTTAGAATTTCTCAGTTTTTTTACTTAAAAATTAAATAGCACTTAATTGTTCAAATTTTAAATTAGATTTATTTGTTATTTTAGTTAAAATAAACTGAAATTTTCAATTAGATACGTTCAACTTTTTTTATAATAAAAAATAAATTAACTTATTTACTTAAAAATAAAACCAAATCAACCCTATATGGTTTGCCCAAATTGAAGCTCATTGTTCCATAATATAACTTCCCATCTGGCTTGTTTAGATTGTAACATCTCTCTGCTCTCTCTTTCGCACTCAATTGTCAAATTCATTTTATTACACTAAACACCCCACACTTCTTTTTATAAAGACATAGGCCCACATAGACCATGCACAATTTATGCCACTTGTCCCTACTTGAGTCAATAGCCCGTAATGCCACATTTAATCATAATTTTTATCTGATTTTCTTACTTGTTGATATAATAAAAAAATATTAGATCCAATCATTAATATAATACATCTAAAAACTAATCGTATTCAAATATTATACTTATTACATCAGCGGATAAAAGAATTGAGTATAAATTATTTAATGGAAGATAACTCAGTATCAAATTGACTGGGCCCCTGAATTTAGATTA
>MKEJ01050397.1:0-44069 GCA_001753735.1 Embelia ribes | reverse complement strand
TATAGTTCATCAATTGTAATGGGAAAATATTGTTTAATTTCTTTTTATATTCGCCAATGCTATTGGCGAAATATTGATAATTGAAAAAAATTAAATTTATCGCAACCATTTTTTTTTATGTATTCAGTATTCAACCCAATAGCGAAAACAACATAGGCCATTCCAGTTTGAAACATAAAAAAAAATGGACTTTATAATCAACGAAAGAAAAACACTTATCAACAATTATATTACGAATACGAATAACGAAAGAAAAACACATATCAACAAGATTAGGAATAAAAAAAAAATTTAATAAATATATATATATACTATCATTTATAAAATTAGAAAAAAAATCATAATTGTCGTCTTGTTGAGTATATAAATATGGGAGGGGAGCAACGTAGGCGACAATTATGATTTTTTCTCCTAATTTTAGTAATGATGGTTATATATATATATATATATATATATTCCTAGTTTTGTTGATATGTATTTTTCTTTCATTATGTGTATCCGTAATGCAATTGTTGATATATATATTTTTTTCATTAATTATATAGTTTAGCTTTTTTATATTTCAAACTAGAATAGTCTATGTTGATTTTGTTATGGAGTTAGATGCTAAATATAGGGAGTGATGAATATAGGGGGAAAAAATGGTTGTAATAAGTTTATTTTTTTTCAGTTAAAAAAATTATTTTTTCCATTAGTAATGGTAAATTGAAAAAAAAAATAAAAATTTCTAGATTAATAGTCACGAACTGTAAAAAATATATATATATATTTATTTTCGCCATTAGCAGTAGCGAACAATATAAAATTTTTTGTCATTACTAATAACGAATAATATAAATTTTTTTTTTGGAATATTCGCCATTAACAATGACAAACATAATGAGGTGCACTTTATTTTTACTGATGCACCAATTGCACAATTTTAGGGCCCACGTACCCAAAATTTAAAAAAAATCCATGATAGTAAGTCTTGTTTATCACCAAAAAAAAAAAAAAAAAATTATAAAACCAAAAAAAAAAAAAAAAAGCGCGCGGCTAGGGGGGTACATAAGCAAGGAGGGAATATAGTTGTTGAAGAGCATAATCTAGCATAGCAATAAGAAACTCTTTAATGTTGCTTGTATGCCAATGTGTTATTTATGCTGAATTACTCTATGCAGCAAGCTGGTGGTACAATCCTTTTGGATGCAGATGCTACCTCAGCATTACACAAAAGAGGGGTTGTTGCGACTGATGATAGCTTCAAGTTTACATGGTTTCAGGTTTGTGAAATTGCGTAAATGTCAGCTTTATTCAAGTTTTGTCAGGTTTTTGTTTGTGCCAATTGGCTCACTGAAATCTTCTACGCGGGCAGCATTATGTGGCAATTAAATATAATGTCTTTCATACATGACTTTTTAAATATAGTTCTGTTTCTGTGAGATAGATCTGATGCATTTGGAGATTCTTTTTCACAATTATTCATTAAAAATTGTGTTCAATATTTTGATGCCGCACAATGACAGTAGAAGAAAATAACAGGAAAAGAAACAGAAGAGAGAATAGGGAGAGAAAGAAAACACACGCTCAAATTTTTATTCCATCCAAAAACTGTCCAACAATAACAAGAAGCCTGCTTTTTAAAGGAAAACTCTAACTTATAAATGAGGAAATAATTCTCTAAAATCACAATTAAATCAAAAATCAAATATCTCAAATAAAACTAACCAAAATTAAATGAAAATAAATAAAATAACAAATAAAGTAAAGATGTCCTCATCATATTCAAATTGATGTATAGTAATTAGCAGAATCCATATGGTTGGATTATTTCTGTAATGCAATTCAGTGTAATTGAAGAGAACAATCCTTTGCATCCCTACAATTTGTCCCGTAAATGAGATTCCTATGTATGTGGACAGTTGGATCGAACCTTTGCCGTTTCAGTCATCATTTGTAGGTATTCCATTTCTGTTATGACTATTAGGGGTGGGCAACATTTTCCAATTGAATAGGAGTATGGGACCATTTTACTGAAGGGAGCTTCGGCTCTTTAGACTGCATGAATTGCCATCGTATTGAATGGGAAATTTTGCTTGGTGTCATTTGTTAATGTTGTTGTTCGCTGCTTCTTATTGCTTGTCTTGATCGTATCGCCATTTACTGAAATTTCAGGATCATGAAAGTACAATAAAAGCTATTTACACTGGGAGTGAGTTCCTGGAAGCTGCTATTGGTTCTAATGAAGTTGCCATTATTCTTGAAACAACTAATTTCTATGCTGAACAAGGTGGTCAGGTATAATATTAGCATACACAAGGTTGTCAAAACATGGTATAGTATTACTATATGCAAGGTTGTCAAAACATGTCTTTGGTACATGTTATTTTTTATAATTTCGTGTATCATCTCGTCTCATATATTTTAAAAGTATAGTCCTGTTACATTAATAAAAAACACAATTATCATATAGAGTGACATAAAATAGCATAAAAACATGAAACAAACATAATATAGCATAAATGCTCAAACGTAACATATATCATTATTGTACAATTATATATATTGGATATTTTCTAATCCATTTTTGATATTTAATCGTTAAACAAAAGAGATGAAGAGTATTAGTATAATTGAACTTATCAAAAACCAATACTGTTATATCGAGGCTCGGTCTTCAACTTATCTCCTCTGCCTCTTTTTCAGCGTCAAATTTGTTGCCCAAGATTAGTTCAGATGTCAGTTTTCTAATCTCTTCAATTATTAGTTCCAAATTTGATCCATTTATTGATTGGTTCATCTCTTCCTCTCAATCGATAGACTGCTCTTGATCAATCAAGTAATCTCTTTCTTCCAATCAATTGAGTACTCTACAACTAGTGTTTCTTTTTTCTTTTGAGGCAGAGATTTGGAGAGTAATTTTGTAGTTATACTTCTTCAACGGATTAAGATGTACATTCTTCTATTCAATTCTTTGTATGGAAATGTCGGTTCACTTCCTTAATTGTTATTTCTAGTTTTAATTTAAATTTTTTAAGTTATACCCTCTTCGTCCACAAACAATAGTCCACTTTTCCTTTTTGGTACGTCCAAGAATAATTGTCAACTTCCCTTTTTGGCATGGTAAAATTGAGCATATTTTCATCTTTAGCCCATATAGCTACTAAAGACAAAATAAAACACTTACTTTTAGGGTAGATTTGGTAATTCATATTAAAATGACTTGATATAAAGCCACTCTTTTTACTTTTCCTAAAAATTTGTGTAAAATCAAACGGGACTATTATTTGTTGATGGAGTATAGCTCAATGTGATACATGGACTATACATGTCCGGCATATGATACGTCTCATCTCGATCTCGTACAAGATGGGCATGTATCGCAGGATACCTACCTACGGGTCACAATAGAGACAAAACTACAATACAAATGGAGATCTTCCGAGACAAGACATATCGTACGCCAAGACATATCGTACTAGAGGTCTCGCTTCTCGGAAGAGATTGTCAACTATGAGTATACCACATTTTTAACTTTTGCTTGCATAGACAATGTCATCATGTCTTGAGGTTCAAAGGCTTTACGTAAACTCAAACTATGAACAATGTATTTGTGATATTGAGTTGCTTATTTTTTATTATGTCGTTACGGATACATAAGGTGTTATTCAATGTCATAATATATATTTTTAGTTTAATAGTAATGTACTTTTCTTTGATCTTAGATATTTGATACTGGATCACTTGAAGGCCCTTCTCGATCATTTCAAATCTTCAACGTTCAAATTTATGGAGGTTTTGTCGTTCATATTGGTTCTTTTTCTGGAGAGAGAGCAAAATTTTCGGTTGGTGATAAAGTGATATGCAAGGTAAAAATATTTTCTAACCTCTGGTTTTGAATAACTGATTGGGCTGAAAATTATATACGTGCCCTTCATTTGTTCTTGACTATGAACACTGTTCCATGATGTGAGCAGGTTGACTATGAGAGACGTAACCTTATCGCTCCCAACCATACCTGTACTCACATGTTGAATTTTGCGCTCAGGGTAATTCCAAGGCGACATATTTCTTGTCTGCAATGCTAATGATTTCTGGCCAATAGATTTTGGTTTCTGAACACCCTTTATTTTTCTTAACATGAATGCAGGAAGTACTGGGGAATCACATCGACCAGAAAGGATCAATTGTGCTTCCTGAGAAATTGAGATTTGATTTTTCTCACAGTAATGTATCACTTATTTATTTATTATTACTTCTCCATTTGTTAGCATTTGTTGATCCCATTTGAATGTAAACAGGCAAGCCTGTGAAACCTGATGACTTGAGAAAAATTGAGTCTATTGTAAATGAGCAAATAAAAGCTGAACTTGATGTATACGCAAAGGAAGTCACTCTGGCGGATGCTAAGCGTATCAATGGTTTAAGAGCAGTTTTTGGTGAAGTAAGCTATCTGACATGTAATTTTGTTAGTGGAACCATTGTTGGTTTATCAAGTTGCCTCAGTAAAATGTGTTTTCCCTTTTTTGATTTAGGTCTATCCTGACCCAGTTAGGGTTGTTTCCATCGGTCAAAAGGTTGAGAATCTCCTTGCTTCTCCAGACAATGAGGAGTGGTTATCTATTTCAGCAGAGCTCTGTGGAGGTAGCTTTTCCCCCCTACGTGCCTCTTATTCTTGTTTTTTCAATAGCTAGATCAACTTTTGAGTGTCAAATGTGCTGATATACAGGGACTCATATTACAAATACACGTGAGGCTAAGGCATTTGCTCTTTTGTCGGAGGAGGGAATTGCTAAAGGTATTCGCAGAGTAACTGCTGTTACTACAGACGAAGCTTTTAAGGCCTTCAAACTGGCATTGTCACTTGAGCAAGAAATAAATGAAGCGTCAAAAACAGATGGGATCCTCCTGGAACAGGTTTCATTGCCTTATTGTCTTTTTTCCCCTTATTTCCCATTGTCCAGTATCCTATATAGTGTAAGATGAATAAATATTCTTTATGGTCGTATGTGTATAAATTTGACTGGCTTGCTTTTCCAGAAAGTAACTTCTTTGAATAGCCGTGTGGAATCAGCGACCATCCCAGCAGCCAAGAAAGCTGATCTTAAGGCAAAAACATTAGTACTTCAGGTGTTTATCTAAACTGGTTGCTTGAAAATAGATTTTTTTTTTTTTAAAGAAATATACAAGTTTATCCTGATTCCTGATTTTCAATAGAATCAAGTGCTAAAAGCGAAAAAGAAAATTGCTGAAGAGAATTTACAGAAAGCTGTCAAGGTCGCCATTGAGAAAGCAGAAGTTGCTGCATCTGATGGAAAGGCTTTCTGCATATCACGTGTCGATGTTGGGTCAGACAACACTGCTATTCGTGAAGCTGTTGTCAAAGTCATGGAGCAGAAGGTATTTTCATCGAACTTGTGCATTTGAATTCTTAAATGTTGTAATAGCCATGTTTTTTATTAAAAGAAACATTATGTTAAGACTCTTGCTGTGTTGAAAATAATAAAAGAGAAGCTATTTAAGAAGAATCGTAATTCATCTGAAGTGCTCTTATTTGTTTCTTTGCAAGTTTTCATAACTTAAAGTGTGTGCATGGCAGGGGATAGCAGCAATGATATTCAGCATAGATGAAACTGCAAACAAGGCTTTGGTGTGTGCTGGGGTTCCAGAGAAAGGAGATAAATGCAAGCAATTGAAGGTGTTGGAATGGTTAGTGGCTGCTCTAAAGCCTCTCAAAGGAAAAGGAGGAGGAGGAAAAGGCGGTCTCGCTCAAGGCCAGGTTAGATATTCTACAAAGAGAGACCATATATTGAACTATTAATTTTTAATCTTGAAAAGATGAACTTGAATTCTGGTATCTCTCAAGAAAAAAGAATAGTTGAATTTCAATTCTGCTTCCATCATACTGCATTTACCTTACCGTGTTTGTTACTCTTCACGTAAACTCGTCGAACACGCCAACAAGGGAAATATTTTTGTTACTTTAAAGTTTTTTTACTGTCATAGAGGAGAAATGAAGAAACAAACTAACAGGAACAATAGCACTTATTGTGAAGGTGTTTTGTGATGGGTTATTTTTGTGACTTGATTCATGTTGTATTCTCAGTTTATTAGTTGGAGACGTGTTTGTCATACACCTTAAATCTTACGCTTCTTTACTTTTGATTACAGGGAACGGATTTAACACAAGTAGATGATGCGATGGAAGTGGCAACCTTATTTGCGGCAATGAAGCTGAATTGAGGAGCATGTTCATTTTTTCGAGATTTGTTTTTCGTGATTACATTAAATAGCTCAAGTTAATAGCACTACAAGTTTCACAATATGTTGTCCAATTTGTTGGCCACAAGGCAAACTTATTACAGGAGACAGAAATGGTTGAAGAGGATTTTCTCTATTAGCTTTTGCGCCTCTTCAGTTTTTCCCATTTGAAAATTGTGGATATGTTGCATTTTGTACTCTTGATAAGTGACAATGGAAGTACATGATATAGTACGGTTAGCCTTGACGGTAATCAGACAGCTTAAAGGCGTGGCATCTAACTTGTAGCTTACATCTAGAATTAGTTTCTCGCGTTCTCGTATATGAACTATTTCGGTGTAGGGGGAAACATGTGTACTTGAGTAAAACCATATTCGTATATTCTGCCTATTTTTCGAGGGCAAAATTTGCTGCTTGGATCCAATTGCATGCGTGTTTACTATGTTCAATGCGACAAGTTGACAAAATATGAATCACGGTATCAAATTTGCCGTAACTACTGATAATGCAATTGCACTGCAGCTCGTTTAGCTTGGTTTTCAAGTGGAGAAAATGTCTTCTCCACCAGCAGTGTAAATATTGATACACAAGTGCGAGTTTAGATCATGACATGTGCGGTATGGTGATGATTAATTAGTGGGGTCCACAAGCTAAAAGCACGTTCTAATACTCTTCTTGTGTTCCAATCGTTACACAGCACATGGGTATAACTAATTCTCTATCTCAAGAAAATGGTTTTTCAATAAATTTGAGAAGGGATTTTGGAAGAAAAAAAGTTTTATATACGGGCTGTATAAAAAGTGGTATACAAGCAGGTTTGGAGCATGACAAATGTGTGTTAAGCTCGTGGATTTGATCAAATAATTATCACCCAAGCGCATTTGTCATGATTTAAATTCCCGCTAGTATGTCAATCTCTGTATTTTCGGTGGATATAACTTGAAAATAAAAAGCTAAATTTCTGTCTAGATTGTGAGTATTGTAATAGTAACAATAAAGTTAACCAACTCAAAAACCAGCCAAGCACAAGTCAATATTCCTTCACCCATGCTTGAAATTTAAGAAAAAAGAGATTTTTTTTTGTACGAAAAAAATTAGGAGAAATTCGTTCACGGTGGGACTCGAACCCACAATCTCCCGCTCCGGAGGCGAGCGCCTTATCCATTAGGCCACGCGAACCCCACGATATCTATTTGTTACTACTTAAATATAGCAACTATATGTTAAAATCCACGAGCATTACCACATTTATTTTTCCCCAGAATAATATAGGATGTAGATACATACAAACATACAGACACACAGAGAGAGAGAGAGAGAGAGAGAGGGACACCAGTGGCTATGGCTTTGGGTGTATCGAATGCAGTTGTTGTTGTATGTCCTCCCAAAATTACTAATAATAACAGAAGCTTATTTCTTCCCCCCAGAATCAGACGTGTTTCTTCACCTTTCTCCTCCACCTATCTTCTCAGGTTCTCTTTCTATTTCTCTCTCTCTCTCTTTCTCTTAATTAATTCGCTTAGGATCTTATTATTATTCCTTGTTTTTATTTTTCAATGAATTAAACCAGCTTAATCATGACTGATACTCCCCCTTTACCCAATCTATGCCTACATAACTTTGTACTCCTCCCAATGTTCTGTAACTAAGGGTTTGTTCCGTTGCAGATTTTAAGCTCAAGCTTTTCTGCTTTATTGCTTAAAAGCACATGAGCTTATTGGATGTTTTGGCCTGAATTAGCTTAAAGCATCCAGCTTTTTTCATACTGAGGAAAAAACTTATTTTTTTTTGCTTATATGCTGCTATGAAGCAAATCCTAAGGGCTTGATTGGTTACGAGAAGAAGTGGGAAGTAATGATAATTGAAGTTGTTTTAGAGGGGAGGTGAAGTAATTCAAATTGATTACTTAATTTTGACCACTTGACCTTAATTATTTTGTTCCCTTCTGCTCCCCTTCCTCCCCTCCCTTTTCCAAATTAGCCAGACACAAATTTATTCCTCCCCTCACTTCCCCTCTAAAACCCTCCAACCACTCAAGCCCTAAGTAGCATGTGGTAGGTATAACTTCTATTTGATACAAAAGACTCGTGCTAAGTTGCCTTCGATAGGAACGAACCGGCGTAGGAGGAAACTTCACTTTAGCAACTCGACATGAAATCTTATTTTGGTTACTTGTAGCCAACCTCGTGGGATTTAAGGCTTGGTTGTTGTTGTGGTACAACTTCCGTTGTCGATTATTTTGGTTACTTGTACAGTTGTACCCAACGTAAAATACTTAAGGTCACTCAATATCCTTGATTTTAACAAATACTTTCACTAATTTGGTTTCCGGTATTAAAGTACGTTTATTATGTGCCATTTCTTGGCTTTGATCTCCAAGTATATGTTCTATTTTCTTTTCCTGTCCTGTTCTGTTCATTTTACAAATTTGATTATGGCATCAAGATCTTGGGCATTTGCAGATTGTCTAGAACATCTCTAAGAGATAAACACCTGGTTTGTGCTGCTTCTTCAACTGCAGGAAGTTCGAGTTCTGACAATGACTTTAACCCATATCAGGTGATATTGAAATCACAAGTAGCTGAACCTTGAGCCATTCGGTTCTTGTTTATATGCAATATAAGCTCAAATTTTCACATACAAACACACACACAGACACACATTAGGGTTCTCTCATGGCTAATACTTTTTGTTCTAGATACTCGGTGTAAGCCCTGTTGAAGGATTTGAAGCAATCAAATCAGCTTACACCAGAAAACTCAGGGATGCAGAGAGAAGAGGTGATAGAATAACTGCTTCCCAAGTAAGTTGCATTTTTCTGTTCTCTTTTCTTTTGTATGGATTACATTACTACTAAATACTTTCGTTTATACCAGTGCGAGCCTTTCTAACCCTCTTTTCTTTAATATACATTGTTTCCCCAGTTAGAGCAGGCATATGACAAAGTGATGATGGCACAACTGACAAACCGAAAGAAGGGTGTGACATTTGGATCGTTCAAGGTAAATTATTGCAATTAGCTTGTTTGGCTTCCTTGAAGTTTCTTGCTTTTGAGTTGAAAGCAAACCCTACAATTTACCTGTGCAGCAATGCATCCTCTATGTTTATTGTTTTTTGACATCTTGATCTTGCTCTCTCGTACCTTTTGTGTACCTTCTATTTTTTCTGATATATTTTAGTTTTATCTTGCTCCCGCTTCCGTTAATCAAATCCTCTTGCCTTGATAAATTTTCCGAAGTTTTGCTTTTGGTTACTGGAATACCTTTTCTTTTCTTTTTTTTAATGCTTGATTCATTATCTCTAATTCTATGTGTTTAATCTTTCCTTTTCCCAATTCTATTTTGTTTCCTCTCTTACTGCTTCATTTGAATTTTGAAGGCAATTTTTTGATCGGGATAATTTGTAGCCTTGGTTTAAATATCATCCTCACTTTATTTTATTGATCAGGTGTCTAAGGATATCAAATACGCTGATAAAATGCCAGTATTACCATGGGGACCAAGGTTTGTCTTCAGCAGCTCATGAGGATTGAAAGTGTTGTTGAAATTAGAGCAACTTTCATACTATTCATTTGCAATTAGCTATCTTACACATTAGCTGTGGCCTTTTATTTCAAGTACATGTTGACATGCTTAGGCAAATATCTGACAAATCTTTCAGTGTCCCTATCCTTAGGTTGATGTCTGGCCGAAGTCTTCAATTTAGTTACAAATGAAACCATTGCCTCTTGAACAATTAGTCTAGAAAATGCTAATTGGGGGTGCATTTACAGCTGGAGGCTTCTGAAAATCCAGCTTTGGAAATTATTGGATAACAGATGAAACAATTTGTTAGTCAAACTGAGGAAGGAAGAGGAAGGGTAATAATAGAACATTGATATTGGTTTTTTTGTAGTAAAGGTTCATCTTGGTGGTACTATAGATTGATGGATTTGCTTAGGGGCTTACGTGGTCTTGAGTCTCTTGACTGTCTGTCTGCCCTCCCTACCCTTTCCAGCTTGCTGCCTTGTTTAAAGTGTAATTAGCTTCTTTGCCAATTTGATGTGAGAGGTTTTTATTTTGCTCTAATTGTCATAAGAAGCTCTTCTTTTGAGGTCTGAGGGTTCAAAGTTTTGTCTTGGCAGTAAGTGATTTGTTTCTATTCTACCTCTAGTTTTCTACTCTGACGGATAAGGGATTCTTGGCTCATACCTGTAGACTGAAGCTAAGGACCCACACAAGCTCTGGGTGTTAAAGATTATCATTGGCCCAACCAAGTAGCTAGAGAATCTCAACGTAGATATTGAGTGTGGGAGGACACTAAACCTACCACTTAGTGGTCTGAAGTCATATAAATGCATTTCTATTTTCCATACCGAAATTCGTAATCTCCCAACTGTCAGTCACTTGGTAATGTTTTGTCTTTTTGAGAACTCTCACATGTGCTGTTTAATCCAGTTGATGTTGCGTTTTGCAGGTTCACCAAGTCCAGTGTCACTGATACTCGAATCAACCTAGCGATATCTGCTGTTTTTGTAAGTGGTGAAACTCTATCAGTTTCCAATGCATCTCTAATGGCAACTATGTACATATCCAGACCATTGACGCAATCCTCTTTCCACTATTTGCATTTGCTAATTGTGAGTTGTATTACCTTGGAATCCAGATAAGGGGGAGGAGAGTGCAAATCCAATAGAATGGATACCCCTCCAACTTTTAATTTTTGGGTTCAACCTATCCCTCCTTTCACCCAGCTTATGGGCCCCGTTATGTGTTTTCTGTGTTTGTGCTCGTTCGTGGCTGTGGATTTGGCTTAAATTTAATTCATATGAAAATCTCAGAATGATTGTATTATTTTAACTGTATTATTTTGATGCGGAAGTGAAGTTTCTGCGTAAGCATCTGTGAAGCATCATTTTTGAAAACCTTGTAGCACTTGGTCCAGTTGAGTCCTCCCCCAACTTTCATTTTTGGAGGTTGGGTTTTGAACATTTGTCCCTTGTTTGCTACTTGACCTGGCTAAAAGAGCAACAAAAGGGAAAGAAGGGATAAAGACTCAATTGCGCAAGGTTCATTAGAAGATGACCAAATTAGATCATGTTATTTATCACAAACTCTGCCTTGTGCTTATTTCTATTGTTGATGAATCTTATATTCAGTAAATTTATGATTATTCCTCTTTCCAGCATGAAGACAATAATCTTTAATTTGGTATCATTTGCAACTTAGACGTAAGAATAAGAAAATGAATGGAGATTAAACTTTACCAAATTGGCCCTGAGCATTACCTTTACAACCTCGGAAATGTAAGCGGTTGTTATTTTCTGAAATTTTTTAAGGGAAAGGAATTTTCTGCAAAAGTTTTTGTTCATGTTATAGTTACTTTTGATTTGGTTCTGAGAAAGCTAAAGAGATTTGATTTTAGTTTACTTTAAATTGGGCCTTATGAGTTGTTGACCTAATCTATACGCAATGAATCAAATCATTTTTTTTCTCCAATTGTGATATCTTGGTTCTTACCTATGTTAATCCTCTTCTATTATGTGGCCTTTTGCAGACTGCTTGGATATTTATTATGAGAAATGCAGATTGGAAACCTTTGCAGTTTCTAGCCTTTGTGTTCGTATATCGAATCTTTGAAAAGCTTAAAGCCTTCGAGACGCCTACATCTCCAACCCTCACTGTGGGTCTAACTTGCTCTTTAAAATTTAGACTTAACTTGCTCTTTAAAATTTAGACTGTACTTTCCATATGTTTATCTGTTGCCCGCATCTTCTTGTTACTAGAACCTATTTACTTTCTTTTCCTTGATTTGCCAGTTGTCTCAAGTTAATTTTGGCTTCAGGAAGATGGTGAAGATGAAGGCCGAACTTTACGAATGGGAAAAAGGCTGCTTCGTTCTCTAGCACTCGTGTTTGGTTGTATAGCTGTTGCATCTTTGGTATGTATTCTTGTTGCAGTGATCTGTAAAAATGTAAAGTTACTCACAGCTTATGCTATTAGCCGCCACAATATGTGGCCTTCTAGTCTCTGCGCTGCATTTGGTGTCTAGACTTCACATGCCGCTGAGGATATCAATTTTCTATTCGAATACAAAATGTGTTGATTCTAATGAAAACCACAAATTTCAAAAAATTGGTTGACATTGATCTACTTAGAGAATTTGGTCCCTGTGGTCGTTTTTAGTTTTTGAGCATAGGTGACTTGCAATTCAGATTCATAGATTATCTTGCTCGGTTTATTTAATTTACGTTTTTCAGATTTTCACTTTCTTATGTTTATGAGCTGTGAACTGTTTGTTACAGGGATTCACTGGTCTACTTAATCTGATAGAGATGGGTGGCGGTTTCATCCCTACTGTCTTGTATAATAACCAGGTAAGAATGATATCAGGTCCAATGAGAAATCTTTATAAACATTGACATTATGTTAGAAACATAGTTTTACTAATGGAATGAAAATAAAAAAGGAAGATTATCTGGGGATCAATATTCCGCGCAGACCATGGCGTTGTGATAAGAAATGCTTCAGAGTTGTGATTTTTCTCTCTATCAAAGCGCACGCCCGGGCATGAAACACATTTTTCCTGTATAGAACATAAATTCTAATCTATTGAACTGTAGAAGCCTGCTAAACAAAACAACGTAGCAAGTTCTTGCACATGAAGTCTAGTAAATAATAGAATGCTGTTGTTCACTTGCATCCAAGTTTTCTTTTTGTGTGTGTGTGTGTGTGTGTAAGAGTGTTCATAACTGTGTCTTGTAAATTATACTAGTGATTCACTTAGTTGTCATGGTAAATGAAAACATTTTATCCTCATCGACATATATAAACAAAAATTTGATACCTTTGCTTTTGGTGATATCTTCTTAGCATACAATCATTATTCATTGCTTATCGGTTGAGAACTTTCTTCTTGTGCAGGAACTGTTTGTCACTGCTTCAACAGCAGTCATGCTCTATATAATGGCAACATATTACCGATGATCAAACATGGTTTATGATAAGTTAGCTATGCCTTGTAACTTTTCCATTTCTGAGATTATATTGTATTTGTTTTTTCACGTGGTGCAAGAAGCAGTGTTGAAAAGATGGCTTTTGTCTATCTAATTTTGTGAGGACAATTAAAATACCTATTAGTTGTTTTCATTACCAATCCTGTTGTTTTCGTTATTTTATTTTATCATATATATCTTCTTGTATGATGGTGCAACAAGGACTCAGGCCGTCACCTATGCTATAATTGTAAAGATAATTGATGACTGAGATTAAGATTTCTATTGCTCCTTCAGCGGAAATGCAAAAACATGAGCCTAATACTACACAAAATAAAATGAAAACAACGTACAAAGGAGTATGAATATGGGATTCATTAACTAATGAGTCAAACGACGTAATTGTTGGGGATTAAAATCAGTATTTTGTGTCCAAAATCGAGTTTTAGATGCTGATGCTCCTTTGTTGTTTGTGATGGATGAACGAAAAAATATATGCAGTTCCGGTAATAGTGCGTACATGTACTATCAAAAATAAATTATATTTTACTACATGAGATAGAATTATACTTGCGAGATTTGCGTTTATAAATTTTATGAATACCAACAACAATGTTCTATCAAAAAGATCGTTGCGCAACATCTGATCTTCTATTGTATTTTTGCTAAATACCCTAATCCGAAAAAGAGGGTAAGAGGGTTGGCTCTTTATGTGTATAGCATAAATGATAGTTTCTCACCCTAAAACTGATTGAGAATTTTGTATGTATCTTTTTATTTATAAAGCGTGTTTAAATAGGCTATTGCATGGACCTAATGATAAAATATTGAAAGCGCAATACCATGCAAATTTGAACTCAATCTCATTTCGGTAATCCTTATCCACATAAATCACAATCAATTCTCTTACATGATTGTAACTAAACTCTATCATAATATTACGAATTTATAATTCGGATTTCATGTGATTAATATTTATTAAATTCCGTACGTTAGTATTATATATACCTGCTACTTAAATAAAATTATTGGCAGTCTAATTTAATTAGAAATTAAATTCATTAAAACCTTCCATCTAAGTCATTTGGCATATTGGATTACAAAATCCATCAGTAAGATTTGATACAATCAAAACTTATAAGTTTGTTTCAAGAGATATCATCAATCCTAACATCGAGAAGTGAATTCCATCAATTATTAATACAATCAAAATAATATTTTCGAGTGGTCGGCAGTACATGGTATATATACCGGAAATTGGGTGTGATGCCTGTGGTTAGCTGTAACGGTATATTTACCGATGATGTTGTATAGTAGCTTTCTATACTTTCTTATTATTACAGCATGTTACTTTATCATACCTATATCATTTCTTTAGAATTGTATTCTAATTTCTTACTCGTGCTTACTTGGTGAGTTTTTCTACAATTGTTTTGCATGAAAACCAAGCAAAACTTGGGGCCGGGGGTCATGAGAACCGTGGTTAGGACAGGTTGAAGATCACTCGGAGATTGTCAAACTTACATTTATTTCACTACTTTTACCTTTATAGACAGTTGTAGGCCTACGGGCCGAGATATTATTTTCTTTTCAATTGAATAATGATGTATGGCCATAAACATGATACTAAGGCTGGTTGGATTGTGTTTGTTTTATATATCATTGAAGAACATGATAATGCCAAGTATCCTCTCGAAGAGATAGTGGAGAAGGAAAAGAAGAAGGGTGTCAAGCAAACTGCAAGTGGAAACTCTGGATCTGTTCTTGTGTTTGAAAACTTTGAAGAGAATGAGGTGAAAGAGGTACGTTTTTGTTACCTCTGTGTTCCATATGCATGTTTTGTTATTACTTATTCTTCCTTCATTGTTCTTTTTATTAAATTATAAAGGTTTTTAAATTAAATTGTTTTAAGTATAACAACCTCCTTTTACATGATTTTTCTAAGCTGATAATTTGATTCAAGAAGAGTCTCAGTTTCATCATTTGGCATCCCTGGATGAGTTCATTGAGGCACATAGCTTAAATGATATTATATACTTACCTACATGTAAAGGTTATGGGCTATCTAGTGGAAAACATAGAGAAAATTGCCGCCTTGCAGATTGAATTTGAGAATCTAAAGAAAATACATGACGATGATTCTAAAAAGGCAACATGCCTTGAGAAGAAGATGATTCTACTTACCAAAGGGTATCGGGTTTATAGACTCGTAGTTATTGGTTTGTGTGCACTGATTCAGAATTGACCGATGATTGTTATCATAACTAGTCATAGTTTGCCCATCAGTCTTGACGTTATAGGTTATTTGTAATTTGATTTTGTTCATCTGATTTACTCTCAATCAAGCTTTGGTCCTCAACTTCATGATGCATTTGTGTCCCTTTCGTAGATTCTTGACTATATGTAGTGGGTAGCATGTGTTGAGAAATATACTTGAGAGTTGCCAATAAGCTATGCTGCGTTGAATTAAACATAAGTTGGGTTTGATATCGTCAATTGAAAATTGTAAGGGTCAAAATGGGATTGGCAGGAAAACTGTATTTGTATCCTATTTTACCATCTTGTTTTTTGGTCCTTTTTTCTCATGATATTTTCTCGAAAAAAGTTTAATAAATTGAGTTCCCTACTTTAATTCCTGCTACTAGAAAATTGAAAATTTTTCACAAATGTTTTTGCGTGCTAAGCTTACAGATGTTGAGGTCGCTATGTTTCCAAGGTTTAAAGTTAATTTATTTATGAGGATTAGTAGCAGCTTGTGAAGAAGATATATATGTATGTGTATATGTACCTTAGCTTGATTTGAATGCGTCTTGAGTTAGTTTATTGTTCTTACTCCCATGATCAAGTGCATGCTTTATGCATGGGCATTGAACATGTTTAATATCATCCTTTAGAAAGGAAGAAAACTTCAATGTCCTTGGATGACTTAATCCGGTTAAATGATGCTTTTGAGATTCTTGCCTTTTCTATAATAAATCAAAATTTTGACTTGATCGGATGCGAGCAGCAACAATTGGTCAGATGGACACTGCTGGAACTGAACTGGAGTGCTTCAAATCATTACAGAAACAAGAACAGCTAGCAGCATCGCATCAGATTAATAATCTCCAGGAAGAAGTGCAGGAGCAGAAGGAACTGGAACAAAGCTTACAGAGACGTTATGGAGATCATATAACAGAGAAAGAAAGGATCAAAATTCGAAAATCTCATTCATACTTGTTGGGAAAAAGAAGAAATGGTTGCAAGAGATCATGCTCTTGAGTTGACCAAAGCCAGAGAAAATGAAACCATTGTGCCCAGCTCTGAAGCTGTCGGTGCTACTCAAGTGGAAGCCGATGGTTCAAGTTCAAGGCCAAAAGCAGACACGGACGTTGAAAATGACGTTGGTGCCCTTCCGCAACAAAATCCTCTTCTGACCAACCCTGTCCTTAAAGGACACGACCCTTTGGTTAATGATGATTCAGTCAAAGTGATCTCAAATTCCGTTTCTGCCCTTGATGATGGACAGGATGGTAAGATTACTGATAATTTGGCTAATGGTACTATGAGTGACGATGTAGTTACTGTGGAAGTTGCTAAGGAGGATATTGCAGCTGAAGTTCAGGAGAACGTTTTAGAAGAGGCTGCCTTGCTCAAGCCGGAAGACAGCGTCCCTGAAAAAGCCGAGGAAGATGGATGCTGTTGGGAAGGATACACAAGGCTGTACTTATTTTCGAATTTCATGTTTTTATTTTGGATACCATTTACATTTCCAAATGTCTCAGAGAAACAAACTTGATTTTATACTCCTAGCTTTTACAATTTTTGGAAAATGAGAACAATTCTTCTTACATTCCTGAAATTGGATGTTTTTGAAAGAAAGGATATTCGAAGTTGCTTATGGACCAATACAATGGTGCGTGTTCTGTAATACGCTTGCTCGTATCGTATGTGCTTATGGTGAGTGTTCTAGCATTGTGATTTATTTTTGTTCACGATTATGTTATTTTTAACTCTTTCGTATTTATAAGAATCAAGTTTTCGCCACTGTATCTTATGGATTTTATAGTTATTATCTGTTGATCGGAGTTATTTAGATACCTCTAAAGCTGTTTCAATAACATAATTTCTATGCTAAAAATAATAGTATTCATTCTTGATATTTGAGAATTGCAAGTTATAACATATAGCTAGCAATAAATGTTGACTCGCAGCATTTGTGCCTGATAAGTACTCATGGATATATGAACACAATTTTTTATTCTTTTTGGGTTTATACCATTTGGTTAGCGGCTTGGTTTCCAGTTTTTAAAAACTAGGGTTTAAGATTGTTTTATATGAAAAAAACTTGTTTGGTGTTAGTTTATGAAAAATAGTTTCCAAACTAAAAAAATTGGAAGTGATACATGCAAAACTCCAAAATTATATTTGGCAATTTATGTTTTTGAATTATCTTATTTCATATAAAATAAATACAAATATATTAGTAGTTTTCTAACGTGAACAATATTGACAATATTAAATTAAAACACAAATGATCAATGGATTAAATATCAAGATTCACTTCAGCACGCTCTTTCCCCTGCACATCACTTCAATCAATTGCAACTTATCTACTTTCATATGCTTGAATAAAAAAAATAAAAAATGCACCCTTTATACACATATTTGTTTCATGAAGTATTATTTCTTTCTTTTTAATAATAAACATATTTGTATGAAAAATAACTAAATTTTTATGAACAACTATGGCATTTGAATTCAATGAAAGAACAATATTTTAAAAGTATCAACAATAAATTAATGATGTCTTTTAGTTCTGAATATAGAAGTAAATTTCACAAATATTATGTATTTTAATTTCAAATTTTCATATGCTATGAGAGAGAAAAAGTAATTTATAAATACATTAATAAAGATAGTTCAAAACCTATCATATTTTAAAATACAATCTATTTTTTACTTTCGAACTTAAGTTTGAAAAATTGAAAAAATTTAAAGAATGAGTTTTCGAAAAAAAAATTAGCTTTTGAAAGCAGAGTTTGAAAAACTACGAACTAAACAAATTTTTAGTTTTTAAAAACTCAAAACTGAAATTTAACTGCAAACCAAACGCAAACTTACAAATTATACAAATTTATTTTTTTTTCCTATTCATAAATCAATTAATCTCTGTCGATTTTTTTTTTTTTTTTAAATTAAAATATAAAATATTTTTTGTTACTTGACACCATAGTTAAAAAAAAAAAATATCCTTGCATGTCCACATGCTCACATTTTTGCATCATACATTTATGAGAAAAAATAACATGCAATTACAAAAACTCCATTGGTACATAGGATTAGATAGCCATTTTTACTAAAAATATGGGACGGAAATAAATATTGTTTCTCATAAACAAGTTCAGTTCTGATTTTTCACTAAAAGAATACATTCAAAAATTTGAAATAATATATAATTCATGTCTTAGAAATATATTATTATTTTATTTTACAGATATTTATTGAAGATTTATAGCAAAAAAATGATTAAAACTATGCAGTGTATTGGATATTTTCACGGGATATAATTAAAAACGAAATTGTACATCTAATAAAAAATAGATATTTTTAAGGATACACATGTAAATATATATATATACGGATATTAAAAGTATATTTAACTTGTTAATTAATTAATAAGTTGGATAATAAATAAAAAAAAAAACATAACAGAATAAGCGCCACCACTACCCGAATAATACGAATAATAATAATAAAAAAAAATAGAAACCAAACCCTAAATTCAATTAAACCCCTCCGATCCGCCATTTTTACCCATCTCAGAAGCTTGCTTTTCTCACATGTATAGGATCCTCTGTGTTAGGGCGATTTCCAAATCTAATTATAGACTAAACTCTCTCTCTCTAAAGGTACGTTTAATCCTCCTCTCTTCTCTCCACAGCTTATCTGAAAACAACTTCGATAAGAGCGCCACTTCAATCCCCAAATCCGAAATCGATTTCGGAAACATAATTCTGAAAACAGTAAAGGAGAAGCCTTGGAGCTTTGGCCACACTTGGGTGCTGCCCGAAAATTTGGAATTGGTGATTCTTGACACTGACCTGTTTATGCGAGTTTTGAACTCGATTAGTGCGCACCCTAGAGCGGCCTTGCGTTTTTTCCGGTGGGCGGAGGGTCAGCCGGGGTTTCGCCGCTCCGAGCTCGCCTTTTGTACGATTCTTAGAATTCTTGTTGAGAACAATTGGATGGGTTCTGCTCATTGTGTAATGGATAGCATAATTAGAACGAATTTGGTAGGGATTGTGGATGTTCTGATTGATGGGTACCTGAAACGAGATGTTTCGGTTAAGCTACTCGATCTTTTACTTTGGTTGTATACGAAGAAGTCGATGGTCGAGCAATGTTTGTGGGTTTTTGATAAGATGTTGAGAAATGGGCTGATGCCAGATGTGAAGAATTGTAACAGGATTCTTAGGGTACTTAGAGATAGGGATTTGGTTGGGAAAGCTAGGAAAGTATATAGAATAATGATGGAATATGGGGTTAATCCTAGTGTTGTTACGTATAATACATTATTAGATTCATTTTGCAAAGAAGGTGAGGTCCAGCAAGCTTTAGAACTCCTACTCGAGATGCAGAGGAGAGGTTGTTCTCCAAACGATGTTACATATAATGTTTTAATAAATGGCTTGTCAAAGAAGGGGGAGTTTGAGCAGGCCAATGGGCTGATCCAGGAGATGTTGAACAAGGGGTTGAAAGTTTCGACTTACACTTACAATCCCCTGATTTTTGGGTATAGCGAGAAAGGTATGCTTGGGGAAGCATTAGCGTTGTGGGGCGAAATGGAATTTCAAGGTGTTCATCCGACTGTTGCGACTTAT
Source organism: Embelia ribes (assembly GCA_001753735.1). NCBI lineage: Eukaryota > Viridiplantae > Streptophyta > Magnoliopsida > Ericales > Primulaceae > Embelia > Embelia ribes. Next base: position 23,993 of record MKEJ01050397.1, on the reverse strand, counting down.
AATACGTATATGTATGGACTCTGTAAGCTGGGGAAAGTGGATGATGCTAGGCACAGGTTTTCTGGTATGTTGGAAAATAATATTACGCCTGATATAGTGTCCTACAATACTTTGATTTATGGTTACTGTTTGCTAGGAAAAATGAATGAGGCTCTTTTGATAATGTATAAACTAGAAGGTAGAAGCTTCAACCCTACTGTAGTCACTTATAATACCATTATAGATGGGTTTTGCAGAATTGGGGAGGTGGGTGATGCTACTCGACTAAAAGAAGATATGATCAATCATGGGGTTGTTCCCGATGTTTTTACTTATACTATTCTTGTCAATGGTTCCTTTAAGGTTGGCAATTTACAAATGGCACAAGAATTCTTTGATGAGATGTTGCGGAAAGGGCTTGAACCGGACCAATTTGCATATACCACTCGTATAGCTGGGGAGTTGAAGCTCGGTGATAGATCGAGAGCATTTAGTATTCAAGAGGAAATGATAGCGAGGGGGTTCCCACCTGATTCGATTACCTATAACATTTTGGTTGATGGACTTTGTAAATTGGGGAATCTTGAAGAAGCAATTCATTTATTGCAAAAAATGGTCCAAGATGGTCTTATGCCTGATCATGTAACATATACCAGCATCATTCATGCTCATGTTGAAACTGGGCATCTTAAAAAGGCTAGAGATTTATTCGAGAAAATGCGGAGCAAAAGGATATCCCCTTCTGTTGTGACATACACGGTATTGATTCATGCGCATATTGGCCAAGGGAGGCTAGAATGGGCATACAAGTTTTTCTATGAGATGCAAGAAGAGGGTGTTGTGCCCAATGTGATAACCTATAATGTGCTGATCAATGGGCTTTACAAATTGAGAAGAATGGATGAGGCTTACAGATATTTTTCCGAGATGGAATTGAAGGGTATAGCCCCTAATAAATATACGTACACTATACTAATAAATGAGAACTGTGAGTTGGGTAAATGGGATGAGGCTTTGAGGTTGTACAAGGAAATGCTAGATAGAGGCATTCAGCCTGATTCTTGTACACACGGTGCATTGTTTAAGCAGCTTAACAAAGATTACGAGTTGCATGCAGTTCGGTATCTTTACCATGTAATTTTAAGTGGTGAAGAATATTCTGAAGGAAAGGTTGAAGGACTATGACAGTGCTTCAGAATTCCTGTACCATTTTGATGATTGATTCTTTATTGATTTAGTCTCGCCATAGCTAGAATTTGGGCTGGGAACTAACGGAAATGTATCTTGGATGACTTTGCACGTAAGTACACATATTAAGTTACTCAAAGAAGCATCTTTTTTTTTTTTTTTTTTTTTNNTTTATGAACGGTTTTGATTGTATCTCTCTCGTGTTGGGTTTAACAGGGCATTATGCATTTGGAGTTGGAGGTGACATTCAGCAAATACAAGCTTCGTAAACCTGATTTGGGCCTTTGATTATACGGATTGCAAAAGTCAGCAAGAGGTTCACGGATGAAATTTTGTATTATTTCGAATTAATCTGAATAAAACATCAACACAGTGATACTGTGATTATTCATTCTTTCATTGTTTCTGCTTTGGGATGGTAAATATCCTTGAGTGAATTGTAACAAAAATGTTTATTGTTGTCGATCATCTTGTTCTCTTGTACCTTTTATGGCATTACCTTCAAATTTTCCTGATATATTTTAGTTTTATCTTGCTCCCGCAGGTGTTAATCAAATCCTTTTGCCTTGATAAATTTTCTGAAGTACGGCTGTTGGTTACTAGAATACCTTCTCTTTTTTTAAATACTCTATTCATCTTCTTTTATTCAATGGGTTTAATCTTTCCTTTTCCCAATTCTATTTTGTTTCCTCTCTTTGCTTCATTTGGCTTTTCTTTCGCATTTTAGCTTTTTATTGTATGTTTTTTTCTTGTTTGGCCTTTTCATCAGTCTCTCGGGTTATCCTTTCTTCGTTAGGAGTACGTTTAGCGAGTGAAATAAATTTTCTTGTAGTTGACGAGTTTGTCACCACTTTATCGTCTTTACTCAAATGAAGATTTTATCATATTCTCATTTCCATTATCCAACATTTAATACCTTGCATTTTTCCCTTTTGGGGGTTTTTACTCTGACATCGCACGACACAAGATTTTTTTGTTGCTTCATATCTAGGCATGCGGAATTGTTGCTGCAAAGATCATTTCTCAACTTGCTCGTCAGCTATGAAATCCTTAACTTCGGAGGTGGTTGCCTTTTATGTATGCCACTTCAAGGAAAACTGATATATACGACAGGGCTTTTACGACAAAGAGCTCGTCTGTTGCAAAAACACGGAATAAATACGACGGCAAAGTAGCGCCATTTTTTAAAGTCATTGGATATAATATTAAAATATTAATAAATATTTTCTCCACTAGCGGCATGTTCTCCTCAATTCAGCACCACACCAGCGGCACTTTTATTTTCATCTTCTATCTCCAGAGCACGCTTTCCATCTCAGAATCGCATTGGGTATATCTCAGTTTTTTAGTTAGAGTTTGCAGAATCAGCATTCGCTTCTCTGGCGATTCTGCTCCGGCGATTCTGCATTATCGCTGCTATAGCATTGGTGTTGGTACGTCTCTCCTCCTCTGTCTATTACGCTTCTATGTATTTCCCCCAAATCAATAGCATAATTCATACAGTTATGTGTATATGCTAATCGATCACTTAATAATCAATTGCTCTTTCGAGTGTTGAATGATGTTGTTGTAGCTATATATACATATATATTAGTATGTATTTGTGAAACTAGGACTTCTTAGTTTGTTTTAAGGTGGAATCAGATGCCAAATTTTAAAATCTAGGCACTGATTTATTATTAGTGTTTGCAGCAATTGACAGTGATTCCTAATTTATTTTATTTAATCTTTTGTGATATGGATTTTAAAATTGGTTCATATTATTTGCGATTGTAGTCAGAGGTTAAATGAAATTGATGTTCAGCATCTATCAATTTTCTTTTCAAGTTTGAGGGTTTGTATTTAGCTAAAAACCCTTGGCTGAACTTTGGCTTGGTATCTACTATTTGGGTTTGTTATTGGTGCAAATAATTTGTGACTAGGGTCATTGGTTAAGTAATAATGAGATTTACACATATAGACCAAGTATCTGTAACTGGGATGTTAATTGGATTAGTTTGCAGATCAATCCAAAACAAATCCAAATCAATTATATTTGGGTTGGTTTAGGATTGAATTAAAAATAAGTTTGATTTGGATTTGGATCCATTCCTAAAACTAATAATTGGGTTTTAGTTTGATGCCATAAAGTTACTGATGTCGAGGATTCAATTATGGATTTAACACGTTTTTCATGATTGCCCCAACTGATGGACTAACCAAATTTCTTTTGATGGTTAATGAAGATTGATGTTTTTATCTGTTTTATGGAATTTTGCTGTTTGTGTAATTGCTATTAATTTATTTCTGTTTCCAGCTGAATGGGAGAATTTTTTGGAGCGAATTGGTCGAGGAGATTGTGGGGATGCAGAACTTCAAGAAAGCTCTAGTGATACTTTGGAACTGCGGTTTATAGCATCTTATCGCAGTCAAAACTTTAGCTAGGACAGGTTTGCTTTAGTAGTCTTTGTTGCTTGCTTAATTTTATGATTTATGCCTAGCTATATGTTATTGCTCATCTTCGGAAATATTTGAAGACAATTCTTTACTTGCTCTGTTTTTCAATTGCATGTTTTATTGAAACTACAGTGTGAGGTATGATGTACTATAGAAGGGCGCTTATGCTGCAGAGTTTCTTAGAGAGGTGATCAGTGGGAGGTATTATTTTGTGAATGCTTATAATCTTTGTGTATAAACCGGTGAGAGATGTATTAATGATATTAATATCATTCTCTGTCTTGTGTTAACAGAAGAGAATTATTCTGAACTGAACTTCCCTACGATGAAAGGTTTTGAGCTGTCAGGTGAAGTTCGGGCGCAAGGTGATTTGAAGTTCATGTATGTGGTTTCTTGCCAAATTTATGGGTAGCAAAAACAGTGGAAAGCTCCAGATTCAGCTGATATTGCTCTCATATTGCAAAGGTACCACTCTTTCTTGTTGGTTTTCCAGATTGTTAAATAAGTATTAGTGTTAGTTAATGCCATAATATGAGGTGAATAGTTCCTTTCCATGAGGCCATTGTGCTTTTTCTCTCCGTGGTGGTTCCACACATACACGTGTCAATGGAACAGAATTATGTCTGATCTCGTTGGTGGTGGTGCTTAGACGCTGATGATTCCCTAATCCACATCATGGTAAATTTTTTTCTTTAAGTTCATAAAGGTTTTGCCTTGAGAAATATAAAAACAATGTTGCGGCACAATTCTCATCGAAATTTCTCATTTGGGAAATCAAATGAGGGAAATGTATAATGTAGAAAGACTACTGTGGATGCTCTTAGTGCAAAAACTTGAAAATGTTAGATTTTGTCACTCAATTTTGAATCTGATGATAGGTTTTATCCATTATAGTATTTTTAGTAGGAGATAGTACTAAAATAAATGATTGCATAAAGACTAATTCACTATGATAAAAACACAAATAGGTTAATTGATATGAAATTTACTAATTAGGATGACTTATCCTCCATATTTGCAAACAGTGTTGTCATGTTAGCAGAACTTGGAGAGAGATACTGCTGCAAAACAAAAGCATAGGAATAAAAATAAGATATGTTTGAAATATGGGAACTGTTTGACTGACCCTTTTTATTTATGTAACATATGTTTTCCATCTGTTGATCTTCGGTTGTTCGATTATAGGTCGTATAGTTGATGACAATATACGACACTTAAAAATGCTCACGTTAGCCTGTAATGCAATATACGACACACTTAAAATTGCTCACACATCCCATGGAATTTAAATTATTGGGCACATCCCCCGATGTCTCTGAATTTACACACTCGACCTTGTGGATACCCAAAAAAGGGTTGTATTTTGCAATATTTCTTCTGATGTGTCTTATAAATATTTTGAGGTGCTTTTGGTTTATTTTATAAGATTGAATGGGAATTCTGCAAGTTTTTGTTAATTGGGTCAATGACATGTCCTGGTTTGAAAATTTTACTTCTTAGACAATGAAGTGGATCCAATGGCTATAAAAACGATAATTCAGTCTTATTTACATCTTTCTTGTTGAAACTGCTCGTTGAGTAGTGGTGCTGCGTGATTTTGGCTATGGTGATCTTTATTTATCTAAAATGGCTATCTGTATGTGTGAAAATTAAATGTGTCGGTAAATTGTTTATCAAGTAGGTGAGTTTATTTTAATATATGTACATAGGTGTTTCTTATTGTCACATTTGCTTATGAATGCTCACTGGATGTGATTTGGTGTATTTTGCACGATATTGATTATGCTGGTTGGTATTTTTTTGAATTGATGGACATTTCAAATTGACTTGCTTTAATTTTAATTGAAATGAGAGCAATCATATTTTTTGTTCATTGATTCAGTTCCTTTATTTTTTGTAGGCTATGGATAGTCATAGGAGTTGGTGCAGAAAGTATCAATTAAGTTTCTTTTGCTGCTCGGGATGAATTATTGGCTATAGTTTGTTCCTTCCGCTATATGACTTTTATTTTGTTATTTTGTTCATGACAGTAGAACTGTCATAATGTCAATATGTTGTGATATGACTTTGGAAACACCATGTAAATGCTGATTTTTATTAACAGACTGATATTATTTTTCCCATTGAATTAAAGTTGTTGCTCGGTTTAATATTTTTGGTTGCGTGGTTTTAATTTGTGGATTTGAATCTGTAGTTTATATTGAAGTCGAGATTAGTTATTGGGAAAATTAAAGTCTAGAATAGTTGTTGGGGAATGGCATTGACCTTTCACGCAAATTATTTGAGACAGGGGAATAGCTGTCACAAAAATAACTTTTACTTAGTAATTCCCGTTATCTATGCTTTTTGCGACGCCTTCTGAAATGACGGCCCTTTGCTGTCGTGGGGCTGTCGCAAAAAGTCTTTGACAATGGGATTTCTATTATTTACGACGGGAAATTGTCGTCGTTTGAAGCCTTGCTCCTAGCAGTGAGTTGAAAACTTTTCTTCTTGTAATTCATCAAGGAGTATATTGATAAATATATATACTCGGCCTAATTGTCTCTTGGTAGCTTGTTCAGGGTCGCTGCCTCAAATTTCACGTTTGCTCTTCATTTTTGCAGATTCGTCAGCAAGTCATCTTGTGTTTGTTCTGGATTGCTACTCGGGACTGGGAAGTCATCACCATTTTTTTCCGTATATGAGAAACCATCGATAGACAGTGATTTGGCGTTTCATTATACCAAGCGTTTGTAGTTCTATTAAACATGTAGTCCATAGTCTCTACTTTTGCCAAGTGCAAAAGTCTTGATTTTGTAAACCTCATTCTTTATTTCATTTTTAACTTTCTAAGAAAACAATTTTATGTGCTCTGTTTAGTATAAAAATTAATTAGGGGAGTTTCTTGATTTTGATGATCATGAATTGTTTATTTGACTTTCTTGACAAGAAGAAAGGATGGTGCCACGATCAGTAGCAGATGGCCTAACCTCAGTCCGGATCTCTGATCCGGAAGAACTTCACTGTGTTGCGTACAGATGCTTGAAATATGGCTCGAGGGGGACTAGCGGAAATGAAAGTATTCACTCTACGGACAATGACAACCAATAAATACGGTAGAAGGAATCGAGTTATAGTAAATAGACCTACTTAGCCCTTTCCTCACCTGGCAGACATGACAAACTACACCATCTTTTTGCACTTCAATCGAATTAAGCAAAGTTGTATTGAATGGGACTGCATTTGTTGGGGCTTGCATTATCTTTGCAAATCACCCTAAGGAATAGCGGATCGAGAAGGTCTTAGCAATGGTAAGCCATATACGTCCATATATCGGTCCAAACAACGGTGACTTGAACACCGTATGAATAATTAAGCCACTTCCCTCGGAATGGATTGGTAAATTTTTTAGTCTAAAATAGTTTGCAAGAAGTAACAAAACCCGAAATCTGAGATTGAAACATCCATGAGACTGATCTGGCAAAGTTGCTAATACTCCATTCCAACGTAATTACATGAAACAAAAGCCACATATTGTTATTGAATGTCGAATATATATAAGACTGAACTGTTACAATCCCCTTTTTATTGTTATATATATATATAAGTTTCTTGGTTTTTATCTACAAAGCACTAATGAAATTGACATGACATCCAATTTTTATGCATGAAAAGATCATGTATAAAATCAAATTTATGTAATGGACTCATGCCAAAATTGGGCCTAAGATAGAAGTGAGTCCTAGTGAATGTGGGCTAACGTTTTCATACCCATTTGACCCATTTGAGAACTTGAGGAAAAAGAAAAATGAAAGCCATGGCAGCATTTTGAAAAGGAGAGAGAGAGAGAAGAGAGAGATGAGAGCAGTGTTGTATTGAGTTCAGAGTGTATAGATAGATACAAAGGATATGGGATCTCGATTACAAATGGGAGGGGACGATGATTCAGTTGTATTACGTGTTTCTCATTCTAATCTGAAATCCTTTTCTGCTGATGTTCGCTTTTCTCTTCAGGTTTTTTTTTTTTTTTTTGTGGTTGGGTTTCGTTTAAAGATTCTATTATATGGGTATTCTGTTGAATATATTCATTTCTTTTTAGCTGGGTAGTGTTTATTATTATTTTTATTTTTTTTTTTTGTTTTTTATTCACTTGAGCCATTTCCTTGCTAGGTAAGGGGATTCCCACCAGTCACTCTACAGATGTATCTATCCTAAATCTTAGGGATTGAGTTTATGTATTATCTATTACTATTCACTCCCTAAAAGAAAGTGGGTTGGCTACATTGATCCTCTTGAAATAGAGGAACAGTATTTAGGGGTTCTGGTGTGTGCCTTCCCATGACCACATCATCAATTTTAGAGTTTGAGCTATAGGGATTAAAATTTGGGGATTATAAATGAATAATCTGATATGAATGCCTTTATCTGTGTGAAAAAATGGGAATTTTTTTTTTACTTGCTTATCATGCTAATAACTGTGTTTACAGATGACAGTTGAAGCTGTAAAAGACAAGCTTTGGAAGAAATGTGGCACTTCTGTTCATTCAATGTGTCTTGAGTTATATGATGACATGGGTTCCAAAATCTCTGATCTGGCCGACAACTCCAGGCCTCTCGGTTTTTATTCTCCCCAGAATGGGTCAGTTGACTTGGTTCAATCTTTTTAGTTTTAACTAAATTTGTTCCTGAAATTCAAGGAAATTTTGTTTGTTTTAAAAACTTTGAGGGGCTTTAACCTTTCTTGTAAATTTTTATGTTGTTGCAATTAGATTTTGTGGTTGGTTATGCTGAATGATGTTTTCTCTCTTGGGTAATAGCTATCGCGTGCATGTTATAGATCTGGATCCATCATCCGTAACCTCTGGTGGTTGGCTGGAGGACACTTCACTGGTGGAGAAGTACAAAATATCTGATGAGGACTATGAGAAGCGTGATGGTAAGTGTTGTAAGTTCCATAAAATACCATCTCGGCAGCAATTTGCCTTGATGCATAGAAGTTGTTTAAGTATCGATATATGGATGCTGATCGTCGGTCTGTAGTGTTTAAATGTGGTACTGTGGAAGGCAGGACTTTTTTGAGCTTGATCTTAACTTGACCAACGTCATCTTAACCTTGGTTGCTCCCTTGAAAGATCGTGGTTTGACAAGCTGACAGAACTCAAAAGTTTAGTTTTTCATACTAGGAAAAATATATAGTCTGTCACAATGGCATTGTTTTAGTTGAAAAGATGGTGAGTCACTAAATTGAGACAAATTGTGTTAGTACCCCTGATAATATTTTTGGTTTGAGATTGTTTGATATTTCAGACACCCTTAAACTCATCAATCTATTCTTAGAGTAGTACACAGAACCAAATGACAGCTACTTAGCTGCCGAATTGTGTGGTAGTGCAGGCACTTTTAAGAAGTTCAAAGAAAGATTAGCTCATCAAAACACTTCTGCTCATCAGTCCAAAGTAAGTTTGTGGTGCTTAATTAGCTTACTTTCAGATATTTTCGCCATGCTTTTAATGTTTTGCATACTCAATCTAGATTTGAAGCTCTTTTACCGACCTTAAAGAGCTGTATTAATATTTTGGTTTTATGTGTCTTTCTTAACATGTGTATTTGTTTTTCCTGGTTTAACCTGCATCTGTGGGTTGGTATTTTTAACATAGGTTGCTCATCGTGTTTTGTAGGTTTTGAACAATTACATGGAGGACCACTATTCCAACATTAAGGTTAGCTTTGCTTTTTGTTTTACCTTCACAACCCTTGCCTTTCATATTGAAAATATGTTAAACAATGTTTTTTAGCAGTCTTCTTTCCCCAGTGCCATATTGAAGCTAGGGTAAGTGTAAACGGTATTACAAATAATATTGAAGCTTTGAAACCATTAGGGCCGCGTGGCAAGATCTTTTTGTCTGAGTTTTTGAAAACTATTTTTGTATATACTCTATAATCTGCATTATCGAACTCCATACCCATCTTCTTTTGGGCTATAAATTTAGGTATCTAATATAGTTACAGTTCTGTACCTTCATACAATTGAAAGTTCTTCTACATTCTTGTAAGGTTGGAGATAGATGTCAAGTTGAACCTGGAGACAAAAGAGGTGTCATCAAGTTTGTTGGCCAAGCTGAAAATCTCGCACCTGGATTTTGGGTAGGAGTGCAATATGATGAACCATTGGGGAAACATGATGGCATGTAAGTCAATTTCGAATGTTTTACAGTTGAAACCTGTCTTTATGGATGGAAATGTGTTTTAATTACAATACCGGTTATGAGCAAAATGAAAGAAATTTTCTCAAGGATAAGGTGTAATTTGAAATTTTAAGGTATACGTCTTGATTCTTTGTGCTATCAAGGTCTGGAATTGAATAAATTATGCTTTGAAAGTCCTTTGTTAAGATTCATTTCATAGTGTTTTACCAATCAATAGAGTGTAAGTGCTTTCTCTTTCGCTCCTTGAAGTATTTGAATAACGAGTTTGTGGGATCTACTGAGTTGCGTACCAACAAGAGAATTCTATGTCCTAGTGAAGAGACGTTTATTATCACTTGAGATACCATGCATATCATATAGGGACACTATTTTGCTTCTGTAACATATTTTGAAGTCCTTATCCCAATTATTCACATGTGCTCGCATGGTTGTACTTTGGACATATTACAGGGTGAAAGGAACACGTTATTTTGACTGCCCTCCAAGTCATGGTGCTATGGTCAGACCAGATAAAGTAAAGGTATTCTCTTCTCTAATCTTTACGATTTTGGTTTCCTGAGATTAGATAAAAGCAAATGGAAGTGTTGATGTGTTAGTACTCGAATGATGTAAAGATGCACTTTTTCTCTGCCTTACAGGTGGAGATTGTTAAACTTTACTTGGATGAGACTAGAGATTACAATAATTTATTGATATAGTTTGATTATTAACTTTATCAAAGGGAAATATCAAACTTGAAGTTATTAAACCGTCATTTCCTTTGTTATGGCTCATAGGTTTCCCTTACTTTGGGCATGGTGAATGCTCTGAGTGCATGACCTTGTACTTCATACATGTCATGTTTTCCCTTTTGTGGTTCTTCAATGTCTAGTTGAGTTTCCGACGATACATGCTTTTATATCTCTCTGACACCTTTTGTTTGTCACAACGTGGATGTTTTCCAGGTAGGTGATTATCCAGAACGAGATCTGTTTGAGGAAGAGGAGATATGACAAGTGATCTGTAGTTTTGTTCTAATTACATTCCTCAAGAGAATTAGTGGTTTTGCATGTGCAATATACCCACAGTCGGCTCTAGTTTTATTGTGAAAGTTAATTGAGAATGTATTGTTGATGTCTCCACATTCCGCATTATCTTTTAGCCTTGAAGTCGATATCATCGACTTTGGGTTCGTTTGATTGCAGCTTTTAAGCAAATAATCTAGCTTATTTCAAAAAATTAAATGCATCAAGCTTAAAACTTTCAGCTTATTTAGACCAAAACAACAAATAAGCTCAATTTAAAAATTCCAATGTGCTTAATCTAAAACAACAAATAGGCTCGAGTTAAAAGTTAAAGCATATTGTTCAGCGTTTAAGCAAAATAGATGGTACGTTGGAATTTATAAGTTCTAATCAAACAAGCCTTCTGTATATCAAAGTTCTGTTTTCATGCCTCGGTCGTGTGAAAATTATAGTTCCCTAAATCTTGAGATTATTTGTTTACATGACTCCTCTTTCAGCTGACTGTATATTCTAATTACCTATTGTTGGGCCCTTTTGCAAGTATGTTTATGTTTTGCATTGCTTAATTCTAAAAATAAAAAGCACGCGGGGCAAAAAACCTCAGTAATAATGGGAAAAATTAATTCGACAGATCCATATGTATCAATTTTGTATTTACATGAGGACTGGTGTTAGATTGTCAATCTTAATTCTTTAAACAACTGTTATTTTGAACTATGCCTCCCTCAGATTATTAACCCGAGAGTCAATGGGCCTTAAATAAAAAAATGAAAAAAAAAAACTTCTAACAGAAATTGGAAAAATGGGACCCTATCTGTTTGTCTCTCAGCAAAATGACCAAGGACATGAAGTTATAGAAGGAAAAAGGAACGAGAGAGAAAAAAAAACTATATGCTAAGTGTTTTTCTATCGATCTCTGCCTAAAAATGGGTTACAAAATTTGGAAGCAAACCGAATGGGGGAAAGATTTAATATTCTATGATTGAAAATGCTACCGTTGGCGCTGATGTATCTCCTGGTTGAGAAGCTTAGACACAAGACCTGGATCTGTGGTGGAATTGTCGTCACCCAAAAGGCTATACAATGCTTGTAGTTCCTGGGGATTTGCCTTGTTGAGTAGGCTGCCGAATACTAAATCAACTTTGGCAGGCACGGGATGACTCTGGTTGGCTTTTTGTTCATTACATATGTCGTTCGTCATTAAAGGTTTTGGGGTATCATGTTCGGATGGTGGATGTTGCGACATCTGCATTAAAGGGCGAGATTTCCAGTACTCTGTACAAATTTGATTTTTGTCCATGGCTTGAATAACCTACCGCAATCCCAATAAAATTGAAGATCAACATATTTACACCTCAAAGGGGCGCATTAATGAAGAAAATCACAACATGAACTTCACCTGAACAATTGCCGGAGATGAAAAGCCAAACATTTCTAGACCATCAAGGCTATTGGGAGGCTGCAGAGGATGAAGCTTCAATTTTCCTAATTTATGTTGCTTTGTGATCTCTTTATTCACTTTCTCCCGGACCACATCCCAGCACTTATCAGCAGAGACATGAACAAATATCTCACTGGGACAATGCTCTAGGGAAACCTAAAAAATCAGAAATCAAAGCTCAAAAGGACTGGGCAAATATGATGAATTATCATTGATAAGTTTTAACAACCCACAAATAATCACATCAGTGGTTTTACAGCTCATTACTGATTTCTTGAAAAGATGACAAATCAATATGAGGACTTCATAATGTTTGATCAGGGGTATCATGAAAAATGGCTTTAAGAAAAAAAATATATATATAACAAGGAGAAGCTTTTCTCATCAATATGTAGCTTTCTATTACCATGAAAAGAGGCTTATCAAGTCCACCGTCAAGAATTTCTGAAACATAGTAGCACATGCTTGTTGGATCCAATACGTTTATGTACTTCACTCGACTTTTGAATCCTGAAAAGATGTGACAATCATCAATAATGTTTTCTTAACAAAAGATCAAAACTGGTGGTTGATCAGAGTGCGACATACCCATTGGGAATATGGCCCGACTATCACACCAGAACTTTCCAGAATGCACTACTCCGTAGTCCAAAGGCTCCACATTGCAACTGACTCTTCGTACTACCTTCGCAATTCGAGGACCCTTCTGGCGGAAGTACTGGTCAATATTTTTTTGAGTGCTAGGTGAGATGCATGACTTATTGTGCCAGTCATTGCTTGATATTAAGCTGGTGTTCAATCTAATTTTATTTTTATTCTCACTGTCTAGTACTTTATTGCCACAAGTTTGTCCATGTCGAGAGTCACTTCCATCATCTGTAATATTACAGTCACCAGTTCCGCTGGTGTATGACAAGTTCTGAATACCTTTATCAGAATCCATAAAAGTAGAAACTCTATATGAGAAAGGGTTAATCGGGTTGGACTCAGTAAGCATTTCACATTTTATTGGACCTCCACCTTTGACAACGTCTGAACTCGAGAAATTCCTTTCGTCGTCAGTTGACACGAAACCTGCTGCTGTTGTTCCAGATGTAAGGTTATTCAAATTCGGTTTTGGGTCTCCCATAGATTTACTTGTGCTCATTGTATTATCGGAACCCCTTAGCCCTTCCGAGTGTTCCACAATTACTGCAAATGCTTGTTTTTCTCTTCCGGAAATTGGTGAATTTGACACCTCACTCTCATCATCACTAAGTAATATGATGCTATCATTCCGAGAAGATGAAGTTTTCTTCTCTTCAAGCTTTTTGTCAATGGATGATCCGGCTTGCTGACAAATCCGAGGAACGGAAGTTTCCAAATGAGCACCTTCTTTCTTGATTGTAGAGCTATAATTTCCTAGCTTCACTTTGAGCAACGGCTTTGGCCGAGCAGATGGCAACTTTACAGCCTCCAAAGCCAACACAGCCTCAATTGGCCTTTGTTCCTTTGGTGGAGAAGCTCTGCCCTCGGTCTCACATGATTTGGGCACCATGTCCATATATTGCCTCTTCATAATTACTTTCGATGAAGTCACAGGCGGTTGCAAACTTGTTACGGTCACTGACTTTTCTTCTGATGTATGAGATAAATCACCAGTTAGCCCGGTACCTTGATTACCTTTGGAGGGCTTGGAACTCAGTGTCAGTCCAAGGTCTAGCCTTGCCCATCTGTATACTGCACTTAATTTTCCTTCCACTGCATCAACCAGGATATTCAATTCATTGACATCATATCGAAAGAGATAGAATTTGGCATTCCAAGGACAGGCACACAAGTGGTTGGCATGATACAGGCACGTGTATCTCTCTGGCGAGCAATGACAGCCGACAGCGGACAAGTGCAAATCAAAAAGACACACGCAGCATTCCCTCTCATTAGTGGCATCAAAGTTACTATTCATCTTCAATGCGTGCAAAGACATGCAAAGAGATTCCCTCCTTACCAGTTCCATCTCAATACGAGCCTGTGTACAAGACAAGCAACAAAATGACACAAGATTAAATATGACCGGGTAAGACTACGTTTAAATACATACTTAGTGGTAGTTGCGTCAAGACATGTTATGACCAATTTTGACCTTACCTTGACTGCTTTGGATAAGATTCCATCGCTTCCACAGACGCTCTTCCATTTCAAATTAGCTGAGATATTTTTCTTCAGTAAATTGAGTTCCCAATGTGCTTTGATAGCTTCTCTTGCTGCCCCCAGCAGAAGTTTATCATGGGAAATTGATGTTTTCCTGCCTTGCTTACGGTAGAGCTCAATAGCATTGTAGCCATGAGGCAACCAATCTACAGGAGCAACGTTCACTGCTTCTGCACAGTTGAAACCACAGTTGAAACCAGAATGATAAGCGCGAGGGAATGTCAAGACGAACTCCCCAGGATTCTGAACGCAACGATAGACAGGCACTCCCTCGTGTTTTAGCATGGTGGGAGATAACTGAGTCACCTGTTCAAAGAAAACAGATTTGAGGTTACTACTCAGCGCTTAGTATTACCGCTGCAAGCAAGCTGCAAAGCATGTGTAATGGATGGGGGCTCAATAGGGTTTGAGGAACAATAAAGCTTACCAGCTTGTGCAACAAATCTGGCTGCTCTTCGAAAAGGTCAGGCAAAAGTTTTCTCATAGCAGTTTCCAATTTTACAGCCTCTTCCCCGGGAACACCATACCACAGTTTTGGAGCACCCCAATGCATATAATTCAATGAGTACAAATGGTGATCTTCAACGTGCTGTTCACAAAATAGAGGTAAAAAACAAAGCCAAAAAGCTAAATGCATGACCATAATTTGACCTCATTGACGGAGGAGAGTCAAGTAAATTAAGGTGAAACTATAAATTCTATAACATTCATAAAGAGCCTCAAGGGGCATACCCAGCAAAACGAAGAAAAACACATTCCTATATATAACCATGGTACTAGAACACCAGAAATATCGCTGCTTTCATATGAAAGGACAGACCCAGGGAGCCTCGGGAAGTTATTCAAATTCCATCCCGATTTCACATACTTATCGTTTGAAACAGCATATCCTTGATTTGAGTGTGTTGGAAAACCGCTGCCAAAAACACTAGTTTCCAAGTCTGCCCCATATAACACCTAGATTAGAAGGCAAGAATACAATTTAAGTTGGAGGCAGAGAACGAAAAGCAGCACTGAGAAACACAAATGCAGATAAAAAAAGGGAAAAGGCAAGTAATCACCTCAAGTTCTTCAGTAGGTTTTTCCACCACTCGCCAATACTCGCCCTCAATATTTTCAACTGAGGCCTCCCAATAACCTTGATTAGTAGCCATGTCATTTCCTGGGTCTATCATATTTCCATCTTTTCTAAAGTATTGCTCCTTAAAATCATTTGCATACTTCTGAAAGCTCTCAAGAGTGAACTCGGGGCCAGGTTCAAACCCGAAATCAGCCTCACAAATTTCAACTCCAGAGGGACACAATTCTGTTCCTGCATCAGTAGTATAACTCGCCTTGTTTTTTGTGCATCGTCTTCGTTTTTTCTTACTGTTGTATGCCATCAACATCTTTTTCACTGAATTACGATTCTGAAGTTTGTTAACTTTCTGGACACGAGTTTGAAACATGGACTTCTCCCACAAATTATTTTCCACAAGAGGGCAAGGAGGTTTCCAAGTAGGAGGTGGAACAATTCGACATATTCCATATTTTTCTGCTCTAGGCCTTATGCTTGCAATATATGCTATAGTATCTTCAAACTCCTGATGAAAACACATAAAATTCAGCATTCTTAATTTACGAGAAAGGTAAAAGAATACTACGTAAGAAAATTTGTTAACACTTAACAGTAGCAAGTACATGGGCAAATACGAGAGTAGTGATCTGGATTGCAAAAATTAAACAACGACAGGTGAAAACATGAGACCTCTTCGTTTGGGTAGAATATGGGAGCATTCTCAAGATCAGGCCTGCGAGCATCTTCAGGGCGCCATTTTGCAGTAACCTGTTTTAGAAAATACAAACTGCATTTAAGAAAAGGAAAGGTGACATTGCAAACTAGATCAGATGTATTCTAGGATATATTCCTTCATTTTGCTCCAGAGGCCAGCCCGACAGCTAGACCAAACGAGAAAAGGTATATACGCCAGTCACGTGAGAAAATGTGCTGCAATTGATTAGGTAGAAATATTGTTTGAAGTTTACCGTCTGGCAATTGCTACAATCTTTACACCCACGGATAACCCCCTTTGGAAGGCAAGATCTTCGAATGAGATTCTGGGAATAGGGAAATGAAAACGTAAGACTCTATAAAAAGGTTCAAACAAAAACTAAATCCTAAAGAAAAGGTGAAATTGATCAACCTGATCAGAGTCAAAGTCATCCCCTGAACATTCATCAAATCTATTGTAGCTTACCCCAGATCTACGCCTAAGATTTCTTGTTGTCTTTGAATCACTAGGCCCGACCTGGGTTTGTATCTGTACTGGGTGCGATACCGAAGCACCTGTAGAGGCTGAACAAGTACTGATTGTTTCCCTGTCGTCAATCTTCTTGACGGTTAAGTTAGCAAAAGACTCAAAGCCAGGTGGAATTAATGAAATCTCCATGTTCTCTTCTTTAATGCAAGAAGGTCTAACTAGTTTAGTCGCCATCGTGACTGCAAATTCAGCAGAAAAATTAGTCACAGAAATGGCAGAAGATATTTAATGACTCAAATCATATTCGACATAAATATACTATTAGCATCTAAACAAAATAAAAATCTTCGACCATCAACTGTAGCATTAAAGATTAAATCATTTACCTCCTTAACATCTATTCCCCTGTAAGTTCTACAAATTTTAGTCTGTTGTGAACCCAGGAGTACGTTCGAATTAACTTAGACCTAATCTCTTACAATAACGTCTTGTTTCTGTATCTAGGAAGCAACTCCTCCTTAATCACAACTAATTGCAGATCTGGAAACAAGTGTACGAATACACTGAAGATTCGTCACGGTAATGTCATTGATCATGAGATCCCAAACAGTATTCAGTATTTGGTATGGAAAACAACTCTGAATGATATATCGTAAAATAACTCAAACCCAAAAGTTTTTACATCAAAACATCATCCGACTCCATATACCTTTCCTCGGTCATTTTTTAATAGAAAATAAATAAATCCGAATCTCGTATTTACATAATTGCCTATTTTCTCAACCCCAAAGACATGAAGAGAAAATCAACATTCAATTTATTAATTCTTTTATCAAGCATATAACCAGGAGCAATGAAGGATCAACAACCAGATTTTGATTTTGAGCTTCAAGAATATATATCAACTGAGTCAGAGCTGCTCAAATCCTCATCCACTCCAGCCTGATGGTAAAACAACAACAAAGATTCAGCACACAAATAACATAAAAATAATTTGGTATTTACAAATGTGAAATTGAAACCCAGATCTAACCCTAAATCAGATTGTTGATGTAGCTGATGTACTTGTATCCACCACACAATCACTAGCCAGCTGTTACAAGACCATCCAAAACCACATATCAGAGATCTATCAGAGAACATGAAAAGTAATCCAGATTCTAGAAAAAAAAAAACCCTAATTTTGGAAACAAAAAAATTGGGGAAGAAGAGGACCTACAGCATAAACCTAAAAAATTGATGGAATTTTTCAAAGAGATTTATTGATTCAGAACAACACAAGAGACTTGAATCAGGTCTATCAAACTTTAACCCCTGCAACATATACATATATGTACATAAGAGGAATAAATTTTGGGGGTACCCTAATTTTTTTGGCTGAAACTTGAAAGACCTTTTCCTTTTTTATTATTTAATTTTTAGTTAATTCGTTACCGCTTCTGTTTCAGTTCTCGCTCGCACTCTCATAGTCGTATGCCGTAAATGTATTCTCAAGTTTAACGCTCTTACACTCTACTTTGCATATGTGACCTAATGAATTTATTCTGTGTTTATAGTTAAAAAGCCAAATAATCGAAGGCTTGGTTAAAGTAGGTGCAGATTTTATTAATTTGCTCAATAAGGGGCATTAACTTTACCATCAAAACGATTTTTAGTTTTTATACTATTATTTGGAAGATATTTTAATTATATTGCCCACCTTTTTCACGTGGTAAGTTGTAGACGAAGGTTGAGATTTATTATATTGGTGATTGATAATAGATATATCAATGGGGTTTATCCGAGCGGAAGGAGTTTAGATCGTTTGAGTTGAAGTATCAAGACTGAGTCCCAATTGATGCAACAATTCTGTATTGCAAAAAAACTTAAGAATACCTTGGAAGCCAAAAAGAAAATAGATACGCGTACGTACGGATTAAAAAAATAAAAAAAACATATGAGTAGGGAATGAAAAGATGCTGTAGAGAGAGAGAGAGAGAGAGAGGGAGGGCAATCGGGAGCGGAAGTTTAGTCCAAAACTAGGGGTGCCAATAGAAAGTTGTGAAATTGGTCCTTGGTATTGAGTTATTAACTTGCTGTACTAATTACTTCTCAAGTTTTAAATAATTTGCATCTACAATAGAAGCTCCAAAAATATTACTCCTAATTTGTTGACAATTTTTTATTAAGACGTATAATTAGAGAATGCTTTAGGAAAATTTAAAAAAAGTAGAGAAGAGAAAAGGGTTACCAAAATGCAATAAATAAGCCGGTTGTGCGAGCCTTCCGCTGGGTCTGCTATGCCATAATTGAACGAAACATAATGGTTCTTTATTTTTTCTGAATACGCCTTTCTATAAACCTCTATAATTTATTAGGCCAAAATTCTGAAATAGATGTACAATCAAAAGCAAAATATACAGGGTGAATTATTTTTGTTTCACAAATGTATATGAGTTATGCACCTTAAGACTTATAAATTAGACATGCCCATAGGGTAAGCTTATAAATGATAAATAAATCTGCATTTGAGACGTAAATTGTATTGGGCCAATTCGGACTTTCTCTAACACTCACATGTTGGTAGGATTGTGCATTTGAATCGCAGATTTGCGGATCTATTACCCCTGCACCAGATCTTCTACGATTGTCCTATAATCTCACCACACCACACGAGACCGATGCTCGAGGCCAAGCTCGTAGGGTGCATGCCAAACCTCGATAGTAAACAAGAAACCACAAGCATATCTAAACTTGAAAATAACTATTATTTATATAAATGACAGTCATGGCTCGAATCCGCGGGCAAGGTCGCAACCTGCCCAATCGACCCACGTGATTTGGACCGGTCCATATACCCATGGTTTTGGACTGGATACGAGTCCTAAATTTGCTGTTCAGACCAGCGACCCGCGGATCCGTACGGCGTTCTTCTCCGCCGCATCTAACATAGTCTCTCTCTCTCTCTCTCTCTCTCTCAATCTCTCTCTTTCTCTCTCTCATCGTCATCAACAGCGCCGTCGTCGAGCTCCGTCCCAATGCCTCCGACGGCGTCGAATCCTTCCTCCGTCTCTGCGAAATTCACGTACACCAACGGATCCTATTTCCCGGTGCCCTTTCATCTTCAGCAGCAGCCCTATGTCGCCGCTCCTCCTCCGCCGCCGCCTGCCTACGTTTCTCCCGGAGTCTATTCTCTCCCGCAGTACCAGCACCAAGCCACTGTA
Source organism: Embelia ribes (assembly GCA_001753735.1). Taxonomy (NCBI): domain Eukaryota; kingdom Viridiplantae; phylum Streptophyta; class Magnoliopsida; order Ericales; family Primulaceae; genus Embelia; species Embelia ribes. The sequence goes on along the minus strand of MKEJ01050397.1, from coordinate 4,127 downwards.
TGTCTGTCTATTTTCCCCCAATCTATTTTTTATTATTGTTCAAATGTTGGTGTTTTGTTATATCATCCTTTTTATTCCCAATTCGTATCATCCGTTGCATTTCATTTGGTTCGATAATTGTGTGTAGGGTATAGCTTAAATGTTGGTATTTTTTCAATAAGCTCGTTTGTTTTATTTGCCCTTTTCTAACTACAACTTTTTAGTTGCTTAAATGTTGGTATAGTTTAATGCACAATGATGGTGAAGGTTGAAAACATGTAGAAGAGTTGGGCGAATAATTTTTTTTCAATTTTCAGAGTCGAAGTGGTGACTTTTCGTAATAAGCTTGAAAATTTTGCCTTTGTCTTAAAACTAATTGAACAAAGATGAAAAATTGGGAACTACTTGAAGATTTGGGGGATGCTTTTTTTAGTTCAGTAGGTGTATTTGTAACTTCTTGTAATAAGCTTAAAAAATTTAGCCTTTCCTAATAAGAACAATTAATCCGCATGGAATTAAATGCACAATGATCATCTGAATTTGAGAAGAAGTAGAAACTGGCGAATGATTCTGGTAATCTCTTAGCCATACACATAATAGTAGCTATGTGTAATAAGCTTGAACAATTTGACCTTTTCTTATCATAATCAATTAATTTGATACAAGAAAGCAAATTACGGTTCCAAAAAATTGAGAAGTAGAAAATTAAGGAATGATTCTGGTCGTTTTCAAACGGTAGCTTATTATTGGGTTGCCATATGTTCTTTTCTTATTTCGGAGTTGTGTAGCAGCTTTATTGATTGTGAAATGCTGTTATATTCGCAATGCTCTTGTGGTGCTGGCCTTTCTTTTGGGTTTGAGAAAATGAAAAGGTACAAGATAAAGAAAAATTAAGTAGTATTTTAGACCCTTATATGCAAGATTCAAGGCATAATATTCATGCTACCAGATATATTCAAGATTTTCCAGCTTTACTCTGTGATTTTCATTGTTACTTTGCGTTATGCTTCCTTAGGAGTTGCATTATACAGGTTGTGGGAGTAGTTTTAGTGTTTGGCATTGTGGTTGATTGTTGAATATGTGCAAACAAGATTATTAATTTATAAATTAAATGCTTCTGATAATGATTTCATGGCTGTGTGGACTGTGAAGAGAATGGGGGGCTTGAAGTTTATTGTTCAGCTGTTAGCTTTAGTGTTCTTCTTTCTTAGTTCTTTTATGGATTTCTTAATATAACAAATTGTTTCAAATTGAAATTGTGGGTTGTCATCATTTACATATTGTTCGTACATGAATGGTTGTCTGATAATACAATGCTTGCCCCTGAAATGTTTGAGTCAATTCTTCTCAGTGCTTTTTAAACAGTTTTTTTTTTCCAGATCATTAGCTTAGTGTATATTGTTTCCTCGTCCAGGCGCAGCAGTTATTTCAAAGGGATGCTCAGGCTATCAGGCCGGAAGCTCTAGAAATTGTGAAAGCTGCTCTTGCGAGCAGTGAGATTGAGCACAAAGCTGAGACACAAAAGAAAGTAATACCTCGAAAAGCTGCTGGGCAAAATTGGGAGGACCCTACTCTTGCTGAGTGGCCAGAAAGTAATCTTCCTTCCTTCAATTTTGTGCAGTTCCTTTGGTGTTGTTATTGTGTCACGATTAATTTGAAAGTATATAAAATACTTTACCTGCGAGGATTACCAACTGTAGCAACTAGTCTTTGAATGACAACCATAATTTTTTTGTTCCTTCCAATTTTCAAGTTAAGATGCTTATCTTGAGACCTATTCATCATAATGGTGGGTGAAAAGACCTCTCAACTTGTCCGTTGTTGTATAAGCTAGTACTCTGATGAATTGTAGTATGACTGCATATTGTTAACTATAATTCAAGTGAGTAATCTTTATCTTAGTATGTTATTTCTTTTTATGTTTCTCAATCGATTACTTAAGTCATGTAGAGAATAGTGATTCTAGTTTTGATTTTTGACACTCTTACTTTCTATTTCTGGCATGAATTTCACATTTTAACTTTTCTTGTCGTGGTGTCGCCCAAAAGAAATGTTGTTTTCCACCTTACCTCTCTTATTAATCTGGTTTCCTTTAAACTGTGCAGACGATTACCGAATATTCTGCGGCGATCTTGGAAATGAAGTGAATGATGATGTCCTCTCCAAGGCGTTTTCCCGATTTCCTTCATATAACATGGCTAGGGTAAGTTCAGTTGGAACCTTGGAACCGCACCAGTTGCTTTGTGTAGCAACTTTGATGATTCTATTTTTTAAATAGCTTCTGTGAGCTTCTTGAATGTCTTCTTCAGATATATATGTGAAGTGCATGGAGCTTTGAAGTTTCTCATATATGTTAAGGTAGGTATATTGCACAGTATGGCCGTCCATTAGACGACATGATTTTGTTTTCATCAGTAAGAAAAAGTCTGTTGGAAACCGCATGTGCAGTTGGATGGGCAATATCATTTTTTTCCCGGATAATTTCACAGGTTTATGATGGTTAGTGTATGAGTTCTTTCAGAATGTTAAGTGGGGAAAGAACAAATGTCAAGACTTGAAGGTAGTTACAGCCTTTTTAACTTGGGGTCTGATTTTGATGTTAAGTATATCGCTGGTGTATGAAGATCTTCTATTTTGCTCCTTGCTGTGTCCCTAAGTAGGTTAGACTGTCATGATAAGGTGAACAGGCGTTCTTGAGGGATGGCACTAATTAGGTGGGCAAATTCGATAAAAATACTTGCGAAAAATGTGTTGTTGTCTTGTTGAAGTTTGGGGAACATTTTAAAGTAACTTTTAAAACATTTGGTCATCTTTGCTCTGAAGTGATGCTGATCTTTGTTCTTTTTCTTTTTGTCCTTTTCGGGGTTTTCCCAATTTAAATTATGAAATGCATACTGTCTTCTGCTTGTTTGTTGACATATGGACATTGTTATGTTTGGCATGCTAGTTCCACATGACTTCTAAACATTTGAGATTGAGCTGACTGACTAATATCGCAAGGCCTGTCAAACTTTGAGATGGCTCGTAAGATTAAGACTTAAAGGAACTTCTGTGGTCGGTATGGATATGCTGACTCATTTTTGTTTCTTTATTGGTCTTGGAACCTCTGAGCATTTCAATTTCAAGCAATTCAATGGCTTGTAGGATATGCATGGGTCATTTACTAATCTTTTTTGTTATATGTTTGCTTTCTGATTAGTTTAATGTATCAATGCCTCTGGTATTGCTATATTTTCTTCTACGTGTATATTTACCTCTGAACTGTTGTGTATCAATGCCTTCAATATTGCCATGTTTGCTTTTTAGTGTTCTTGTTTCTTAAATATGGCGGAAGTTTAATTAGCATATTTACGTCTGCACTATTTTGTGATCACAGGTAATCAGAGATAAGCGTACTGGGAAAACCAAGGGTTATGGGTTTGTCAGTTTTGCCAACCCTACGGATCTTGCTGCAGCAATAAAGGAAATGAATGGTAATACTATCTCAGATCACTGTGATTGATATACCTCATCTTACCATTTCCCTGTTTATCGTGTTCTTTTGTCCTAAAGCAATGTTTGAGATTTTAGTCATAGGGCCGTATCAGCCCCGAAAAATTATTTTTGATATAAGTTCCATTTTAACCAACTAATTTAGGAGATGGAATCTTCTTCCTCCCAATAAATTTTTAGGAGTGGTTTTCACCTGTTAAAGGAATGTGGTTTTGTTCTGAGCTTTGGGGAGAATATTTTGCACGAATCTTACAGATGATATTGGTTTCAGGCAAATATGTTGGAAATCGTCCAATCAAATTGCGGAAGAGCAACTGGAAAGAGAGGACAGATCTTGAAGCTCTGGAAAGGCAAAAGGTGACATTGACTATCTAATTTCTTGCTTTGTTCGTTGAAACTGTATGATTCTCAGCCAAAGCCCTCTCTTACTGTGAAATTGTCATTTTCGCAGAACCAATTTCATAAGAAAGCAAAATTCTCGAAGAAGGCCAACAAGTGAACATCAGATGCACCTGATGTTGAACTAATTGTGGAACATACTCTTTAGCTTTCCTGGTTGTTAAATCCTTGATTAAAATTTCATGATTTCGGGATTCATAGCTGTTTCAATAAATCAATGCGTGTAAAATCTAATTCTATATATATAAAAAAAAAAA
>MKEJ01050387.1:0-23778 GCA_001753735.1 Embelia ribes | reverse complement strand
CTCTCTCTCTCTCTCTATACACACACATGTTAAGCAGATTTATCTCTTTATTATTTATACAGAGAAACTTTGTAATTTTTGCTAATATCTTCAATTTATTGGTTGGGAAATGGAGAATTTGGGGAAGGAGAATTTGAATGGCTTCTCCCAAGTTTCTTCTACTCCTGTTTTCTGGAAGTCTCGCAAGAGATCAGGCAGATTCCTCTCTCTCTCACTCTACATATATATATGTTTATATGTGCCCATATATGTGTAGATAAGTGTGAACTCTGAAGTAGTGTTGATTGATAATTTTGAAGAATTTATGAATAAAAACGATGGCTAGTTGAGTGGGTTTTTTTTATAGATCTGTGGCTTTGAATTATGCAATCTTCACTCTCAGCCTCAGGCGAGAGAAGGGGGTGCCAGAGGGGGTCACGGCCCCGCTGCTTCGGAAATTTTTGTAGAAATTATGTATGAAGTTTGAAATTTTTTAATGATTTCTACTATGCGACTGCCGAGAAAATATATGAACCTCTGCCTACCCAGAAATACTGGTTCTGCCCCCTGCCTAAGAAGATATCTAATACTATTTAATCTCCTTAAAAATTGGGGGGTTTGCTAAAGTTATGATTCCCTTGAACTAGGGATCTTAATATCTAAGATTAAAATTATTTTTGAGTTTAGGGTGTCTCATATGGGCTTTCACTATATTCCAGCCTCTATTCTAGAGTTTGGGCTATAGAGATTAAAATTCAGGAATGAAAATAGAAATTGGGGTGGGAATGCCCTCAATCAGTGTAGTAATTAAGTAGACATAAATGAGGAGTTAGAAATAAAAAAAGATATGGATAATTATTTATATATTATTAGGAGATAAACAGCAAAAAGGTAATCATATAAACTTAAATCCTAACAAAAGTAGCCTTGAGTTTATAGCTTCGGCATCAATTACGTTTTGTACTCCAATACTACTACTGTTGGATCTTTAGTACTACTATATATTGCTATCATCTAAAAATAGTATGAAGGATTATTTCACTTTAAATATGCAAAACTACATAATCCTGGTCATGTAATTCTTTTGGTGCAGAGGTGAAGAGATCATAATATCGTACCGTATTATTTACAAAAACAATTCTGACATTTGATATCACAATGCAATTTTTCTACTGATAGTTTTAAGTGCATTAGATTAAATTTTTTATCCAGTTTACTTGCCGTTGTTATCATTTTAACTTGCATTTGGGCAATTGTTGGATTAGACCCGTGTTGTGTACAACTACAACCCGCAATCCCTCAGTTTTCCCCTTGAAGATAAATCTTTTGTTCCGATTTATTTTCTCTTGTCCGATTTATTAAAATTCTTCCCTCTCTTGGCAGGCAGTGCCAAAAATGTTGAAAAGTCAACGAGTATTAGCAGTGAAAACGTACCAGAAAAACTTCATGAATCTCTCCCCAAAGAAGAGAAGAATTTGGAAATAGATCTAGAAAATCAGGATCGATCTCCCTCGGAAGGAACAAAGCAAGATGATCTGGTACCTGATGGTGTTCTATCGGAGAAAAGGAAGGCTCTATTTGAGCCACTAGAACCCGTACACAATATAAATGGTAAGCGTTTATCTGCTGAGAGTTTACTCCCACCACCAGACTTTGAGTCCGCAAGCTATCCTAAAGGCTGGCTAATTGGTAAGAAGCGAAAGCTTGTGAATGTTGACGTTGTTGAGAGCATGCGAAGAATTGCTGTTCAAGAGATGAACAGAAAGGTGCCTTCGCCATATGAGTATCTATATTTCATCTTCATCTCATTTTGTTTGATGAGTCTACAAACATTTGTTACGCACGACTATTCTGAACTAGAGTAATTCCATGTTTAAGTTTAAGCTTCCAATCTTTGTACCCCAGTTACAAGGGGGACTAATGTATCCCAAGAGAAGGGGTAGGACTAATAATCCTGAATCATGTCCTGTATGTACCAATATATCGAAATCAATATATTACAACTACCCACCTACGAAACAAGCAAAGCTAAGTTTCATATGTTTCAACAATAGGAGCTTCAATTGTTTTGGTTCACTTTTAGCTTAACATTTACATAATGATTGTTGTGGGTGCAGGATCGGGAGATTGATGGGCTGAATGAACAGTTGGAAGGAGATGCACGGTGCCTCGAACACCTTCAGCTCCAGCTTCTGGAAGAACGTAGTAAGCGCGCTGAAGTAGAGCGAGAAAATTCAGTGCTCCAGAACCAGATAAATATGCTGATGGATATGATTCAGGAGAACGAAGCAATGGATGATGAAGGCCCTGAAGAACCTTAACCGTTGCTTATGGATTCGTTTTTGTATTCGTTTGTAAATAGGTTTGAACTATAAAAGGCAATGTTATAAGCTTGTGCTTCTAAATACTTGCATAATGTTGTTGCTGCAAATGAATGCTGATTGCTTATAGTTGAGAGAAATCCAAAGACATACTGAACAGTTATTGTGGTGTATTTGTTCCATCTCAAAGCTTGTGTCTAGTATTCCAAGCTCATCACCTTCAAGTACAACCAAGCATGCTCTTGAAATAACACTTGCCTCTGGAAATGGACCGAGGAGGTTTTCAAACCAAAAATAATTGAGCTTATAGCATTAACTTTTTCACCATTGGTCGATTTTACATCATATTATGCTTATAAACCGTATTTCCTATCCTAGCCACCAGATTAAATGCTATAACCAACCATCAAAAAGGTGACGTAAGCGTTCTCAAATTTTTTCGATGCCACTGCCTTTTCTTCATTTGGAAACAGTTTCTGAAGCAGTTTTCCAGAACCGCAAGCAATGCCAAATTCTAACTTTACAATAACCACATCCGAGCAAAACCTTAACAAATTCTGGAAACAGACGCATTTTGCACGAAGTACTATCATTTTACAAGCACTTCCATTTTTTCGAAAACCAAAATAACGCGCTTCAAAAATAACAAAAGCATTTTAAGGATTCTTCATCAACACAAATCTCCGAATCCCCCAGCTTGCAGGAAAATTCAGCAACAAACCTTCAAACCCTAACCATATTTACAATCCAGAAAGAAAACTTGCATCATCTATTATTACACGCTATCTGGCTTCATTGTTTGTATCTTCAGAAATATGAAACAAAAACTGGGGTAGAGAAGCTATTCTTGGAAGATTAAGCAACAGATCACCAACCGAATCCTTCCTTGACATGGTCGAAACCTGCCTAAACCCAAACTCATCGCTCGGCTCACCCTCAGTTGCATTAGAATGCTTTGTTACCTTGTATTCTTCTGATGACGTAGCGACAATGGAATCTGTTTCAGCCATTCTCTTGTTCTGAAGCAAATCTAAAGTACCCTCACCTATTTCTATGCTTTGATTAGGATCTTTTTGAAGGAGACAGCACAGAGAGTTGACTCTCGACATTAAGCATTTCTCGTCGGTGGCTAGAGCATGCTGAGACTCGCTAAACAAACAGTGTCTAATCTCATCCAGGATTTCCAAGCTTTGTCTCTCTTCAGAAGAAAGGGTAAAGTTGGATGTTCTTTGTTCGGAGATACGATGTTCAATGTGGCTGACCAGATCGCTCATTGACATAGACGAATGAAACCCAGGTACTTTGAGGTGATCTTTCTCGAGAAGACCCTTCAGTTCCTCAGCTCTACAGTTTCTGATATCTTCGATTGTGAGGGTGTCTATGACTGCATTCAATGATATGCAAGTTAGAACTGTTAAGTTGAGCTATGCACACAAAAGTACACCAAGAAACCAACGATAAAGTGAGAATAAAATACTTCCCTGTCAGACTATGAATTTACATTTTTTTATACTGATACTGATTATGATGAAAGGGAAGATTTGACACTTTCAGAAGACCGATAATATGAAAAGAAATGGAGAGAAGAGCGGAAGAAATAAACGAGTAAAAGTTACGATGGACAACCCTTAATGGGCGATAAGTTCCATTAATCTTTTACATTCAAATCAACAATCATATGAAATCAATAAGAAAATTGACACTTAAGTCTCAGTCACAATAAATTGACCAACTATGTAGCTAAAATGAATCCCAAATTAGCTTGCAACGTCCATAATTAACAGTTAATCACAAAATAACTCAGATTTTGGTTCATACTTCTACCTGAGCTTGGTGAAGTTGACTGACGGGGAAACTGCTCTGGAGGTCTGCCCACAAGATCTTGATCATGCCTCCGAGGGGAAGATTGAGATCCAGAAGGTGATGCAGATCGGTGCAAATCGAAATACGCCTGCCCTTCCTCACCATTCAAGTTCAGCCCATGTTTAGTTTCACTGATGGAGTCTCCAAACATAGACATCCTGGGTTCAAAGTAGGGAGAATCTATTTCTATCTCCCCTTGCTGGCTCAAAAAGTTAAGCCTAGGGTCACACTGAACAAGCTTTTCATAGTGCTTCCCCAGTAATCCTTGAGGACACTGCAGGAAGTGCCTCCTGTGAAAAAATAAAAATCCAAGCACAGAACAGCTTCAGTCTCATTGTAAAATTTTTTATCTTCACACTTTTCGGTAAAATTTACCATCCCTGCATGTAATCATGCCCATGGGCATCAGTAGATATAAGAAGATCACATGCGTTAATCACCTCTGTATGCTTGCCTGTCCTCCAGTAAAATCTGATGTTGCCTGCCACAGAGTATGCTTCCTAGGTTGCGGATTTGTCTCTCTGAAGAACAACGGCTGCCTAGAAAGCTAGAAACAGAAATAAACCACCATAATTGTAAATCATTGATGGCAGTACTATAGTACAAACATATGACTCACAACAAAGAATTTTTTCCCCAGATAAGTATATCTTACCACTACATCCAGAGTTCCAGGCCCATCATCTGGATAATTTGCCTTCAAAGCCACAATATCAGACCACTGAATCTCTATCTTATTCTTTAGCCCACCATCTAGAACTTCCCACACAAGCTTATGCTTTGCAAAGTAACACTTCCCAACCAAATCGCCCTCATATCTTGACTTGTACTGCAATTTATATTAACACCATTACATACGAAAATTAAATCCATCACTCATAAACTGATCTAAAAATTTATAGCTTATATGTACCTCCCACGTCCCGATCCTCAAAACGGAAGCAGGGAAATTTGAAGCTTTGAGCTTGTCACTAGTGCCCGAAGCATTGGACGACTTGTGTTCTTTCTTCCCTCGAGAAAGGGTCATTTGGATCAAATCCAAAAGTGATGGGCTCTTTCTAAGCCTCAAACCTAATGGGCTTGGCTCATCGAGAGGATTGTACTGAGATGGAGGTATTGGAAAACTACCATTTCCAAAATTTTCTTGCTGCTGCTGAAAATGACATCATCTATGATTAGAATAGTAGTTACAAATTTTTGAGGGATAGGGGGATAGGATGACCGAATGACATAAAGAAGCATTCTCATTTCAGAGTTGGATTTTTAATTTATATATATATATATATATATAAGTTTAGATTTAGATTAAAACCCTAAACACAATTACTTAACTGGATTCAAATTTGACCAATTAAAGAATGCCGATAAAAAAAAATTAAAAATGAGTAACAAAACCACTTTACAAGTCGTTAGGTTTCCACTTCACACTAGCATAATGATGATTCCAACAGACTCTTATCTACTGTACTCTATAAAAATTATAAGTTCAGCTCAATTCCAAATGCAAAGAACTAGTTAGACAAGTAACCCAAATCCATTCGACTCTGTTAAGAGCATTTACACCAATCTTTTGAGATTTCTCACATTTTAATTTCACAATGAAAAATCTTGGACCAAAAATATTAAACACCAGTGTTTCGCTTTTAGAGATTTCAGGAGAACTATATGGTATATTTCTGAGTGAAAAAATCTACTATTTACAATTTTTCTATCAAAGGTCATTTTTTGCACAAAAGCTATAAAAACGTAATTAAGATCAGGAGAATAAATACCATTACAATTTATTATTATAGTATATGATATATGATTATTCCAATTATTTTAAGAATTTTATATCGGTGTGTACAATTTGTAAAATATTGATTTCTATAACAGAAATGATTTTCTAAAAAGACTAACTTGTAAGCTAAATAAATAACTAGCGTAAATGCTCTTAGTTGATATGAGAAAAAGATTATAAGTAAACCCTAAATTAAGTACACAAACTCAGAAATTAAGTGAAGTAAAACAATCAGAAGCAATGTTGAAAACAAGGGTGGAATCATGAACTGGCGCAGAAAATTTATGGGGTGCTGTAACTACGTATAAAAAAAATTTGCACTTAAATTTGAATACTAAATTCAAATATAAAGAACTTAACACTCAAATTTTTAACGCTAAAAAAATGTGTATATGTGCATATATAACCAGACAAAAATTAAAGAACCTGCAATTATTGCAATCAATTCTCAGTATTTTTAACAAACTTGGATAATAAAAAAAAAAAGAAGAAAGGAACCCTAAGAAAATCGAATCTCAGCTCAGCTCTACAGACCAATTACAAATAAAAAATAGACAGAGAGATTAAGCAGAGAGAGTAATCATACAGAGAGAGAAGTCGATTGCTTAGATCTCTTGCCGAGGGTGCCACGTGGATCCTCGGAGGAGTCCTCCGCCTCACGCTTCACCGGCACCATTTTCCGGCCATCAGATTCCGGCGGAGCTTTGTTGCTCATCAATTGAACCATCAAATCAAAGAGACAATAGCTGAGTTGACTCGGTGAATCTGAGTTAAGAGGACCTGGCTATTAGTTTTAAGGAAGAGCCGATTTTCAGAGAGACAGACAGAGACGGAGAGAGAGAGAGAGAGAGAGAGAGAGATGATATACAACGGAGCTTTCAACGAAAGCCACCTCAGCCGCAAGCGCCTCTCCCTCACGCGCTTTTGCCTGCTTTTTGCGCACGCTGCAGAAAATGTCATACAAGTTTGTTAAAAGGGAGTGCGAGAATATAAACGTAAAAATAATTGTTCTTAAAAAAAAATAAATTAAAGTGATAGAACGATATTTTTGACCCCCTACTCTGGCTGATGTTGATCATCTAAAAGATAAATTCCATCAAAATATCATAGAAATTTGCAAGGTTGTACAAAATAATCAAAAATTGAAATTCGATCCAGAATCGGATACAAATTGTATTAGAAAAAAATTTGATCCGAAGTGAGATGTGCTTGATCTGGGACTAATCCAGTAGGAACCGAGCTTTTCGAGCTAAATAATCCAGAACCAAATCAATCTGGACTTTGGCTTTGACCAAACTAATCCAAATATTGGCTTAAACATTTACCTACTTAAAATATCATATATAAATTTTTTTATACACATTTACATAAAAAAAGATAATTAATTTTACAAAATAGATAAAAGAATAGTGCTTATTAAATATTATCAATATTTATATACACATATATATAATAATTATTATTATAAACATGTGTGTTTCCACTTAATTAAGACTCAACAAAATTTTAGTAACTTTTTTGATAAATAATTTCACATTTATTTGTATTCATTTTTTTAATCCAATAGTTCACTCTTATGATTTTTCGTTAAAAAATTATTTATTTCATATTAGTTAAATCTCATACCATAATACATCGTCTCACACCTATTCGATGGATTTTAATATTAACTTGATCATCGTGGTCTTGTTATTACTAATTAATTGGTTTACATGGAACTCTCTAAATTTAGTGTGTTTGTATATATATATAAGAACAAAGTTTTTAATGTAATTATAACTTAGTATATCATAGTTTTTATATGTTTTTAATAGTTTTGCATTTTTTTTAAATTTAAAATAATGGAATTTATTATTAAATTTTAATAAAGGATGTATAGAATTGTGCTGCCTAGTATGCATTGAGTAGCATAATAAAATTGGTTATAGGATCAAGTTGATATAAATTATATAATGCTCAAAGGACTGAGAACCAGACCGAATCAAAACCAACCGTAGAGGAACCAATTTGGACCAAACCGAACTGAATTTGTGCAAGTCGATTTTGGTCCCAAAAATTAAAACAGTCGCAAAATGGGTATGTCTTAGATTGAAAATAGAATCAATCGGATTCAAAATGTGTACACCCCTGGAAATTTGGTTGTATTTTGACTTTCTTACATTAAGATACATGCTAACAGAGGTGGTTTTTTTTTTTTTAATCATGTTAACAAAGGTGTTAAATAGGGATGTTCCCAAGTCAAATTAAATATTTAGGTTGCTAGATTTCGATTCAAATTAAATTGAATTATTTTGGATCGAGCTCAACTTGTGTTTGATTTGAAATGGCAATAATTTATGTGATAGACACACATCCCAAAAATAAAAATTAATTATTAATTGACAAAGTCAAATTTAATTAAAAAAAAAAAAGATGATGCACTTGGATTTGAGGTTGCTCAATTCCTCACCACCATCCGAAATTGAAAGTTTTAAAATTGAAAAAATGGTGTGACAAACAAGTAGCATTATAAGCAAATTGAGAGCTCCCCTTGTATACCAAATTATAAAAGATCTTATTTAAGATTAAATAATTACATTGAGTTTAGTATGATTGTATGTGTAATAGCATCTAGTATATCAGAAATATCAATAAACCAGATTATTACAATTGCTAAAGATGCCATTTTTTTAGCTTATAGAGCCTATTTCATAGTTCAAGATTCCCAATTCATTTGAGCCGTTGATAGCCGAAAACCGGACTGACAATTAGTTCTAAAAATTACTTTTTGCAAATAGAATATCAACTTTTATTTGATTTGAAATTTGAATTTGGCATAATTAATGCGATAGATTGACGTCCCAAACATGAAACTTAATCAATTATTAGTTAACAAAGTCAAATCTAATTTAAAAAAACGATGATGCGGTGATATGATTTGAGCTTGCGACCTTACGATTATGAGTCTTGCAAACTATCTAGTACCTAATACTGGTGTTGGTTCCAGTTCTTTACCACCATTCCAAATAGGAAGTTTTAAAATCGAAACAAATGGTGTGATGTACTAGCATTGTAAACAAATCAACAGCTCCCGTTGATAACCAAAAAATGGATTGCCAATTAGTTTTGAAAAATTATTTTCAGCAAGCAGAATATCTTTTTTTATGATCCACATGTTATACGCATGATTGACTGATTAACCAACTTTTAAATACCGCTCTATATGATTGTCTTGGTTTGACGACATATACCTAAGCAATTTTACTTTATAAATAACATCATATCACATCAATTGAATGATAATCAAAGTGTCCCGATATTCAAATTGCTCGCGAGTTATTATGTTCATTGTATTACTACCCGATTATGATCTCAAAAATTGACTAGTAGATTCACAATGGAACTTAAACTGGTTAATTCAAAATTCAAAATATAATTTAGAGAAAACAATGGCGTGAGAAAACAATGGTGGGACGCTGCGCGTGATTGAGAAAATGACAACTTTCTATTATGGCATGCCAAGTTGGAGAGAGGCTGGTAGTGATATGGGCCAGTTTCTATCAACCAATTTGGTCCGTTTATTATTATTATTATTTAAATATGCGTTTGAAATTAAAATAAATTACAATCTTACAAGATTTAATCTAAAAAAAATTAATCTATTTTTAGCGGCTAATTTTAAAATAAACAATTCAGATACGACGAAGAAAAGTAGTTCGTACTATACTCATCGGACAAGTTTTATCCAAAACACTATGAGCCGCCACAATATTCCAATCATTTACTAACGTGTCACAATCTCACCCACCAGAACCCTCCACGTGTCCATTCGCAACCACTAGATACAGGCGAAACCCACTGTTTTATCCAAAACTCGCACGTGATATGTTAAAATTGCTGATTTCAGATTCCGAAATTGGCTCTGAAAACAATTTTTGAAAGTTTTTATTTATTCAAAGGAGTGAGATTTTTTAACATACATTTTTTTTAATATATTATTATACATATGTTGATATATTTAGTATAAAATAAAAAATATATTTTTATATTGGGAGTGGTGAAAATTAATTGGTAATAGTATAAATTTGGAAAGAAGTTTATTTCAAAAGAAAAGTAGCTATAGATATATAGAGTTTGTAGCTATATGCAGACTATGTATAGCCTTTGGATCAAAATATATAGTTACAATTCGCGAATAAAAAATATGTCGATCCAATGGTTATAATGAAGAATGCATATGGCTACAGATACATGGATCTATAGCCACGTATGGTCATTTATTTCTATGGAAAAAAAAAATTGTAAGAAGAAAAAAACAAAATTGTATTTAAAAAAAAGTATATTTTTGTATTTTTAAGTACACATAAATATATTTTTGGTGATACAGTTGTTAGAACGCAACAATATTAAGCATCTTGCGGACGATTGAGTATTTTTATTTAGTTTTCTCTTCTATAAGTTTCTACTCTTTTCCTTTTATTTGGTTATAGATTTAGTTGAGCCTACATAGAAATCTGAAGATTTGTTTGGTTACAGTTTATAATGCATTTGTCTGTTCAACTTAAAAGCTGAACTTATTTACTATTTTGGTATAAGTAAGCTAAAAGTATGAAATTAGATACATCTATATTTTTTAAGGCATAAATAAACTTATTTATTTTCATAAAATTTTCTACCAAACGAATTCATGAACTTAAAATAAATTCTGATACTAGAGTTGCAAGTTGCAATCTGAATGGGTCAATGCCAGCAGCATTGTTGATGAATCTGGCTTAAAATCAATTTATTTATGGTTCCATTTTTTGCATTGATTTTGTACTTACAAGAAAAATAATTTACTTTAATAATATAGTAATTTTAAATCAGAGTGTAGTAACTTCATTTCTACAATATAATAATGATATTATATTTAATTATTTTTTAAAATAAAACTAACATATTATATGACACAACTTTTATAAAAAATTATAATATGTTGAATGCAATATTTATTTCAATTGAAATTATTAAAATTAATATCATTACTATATTATAATATATATATATATATATATATATTAATATAAAATTACTATATTTTTTAAAATGAATTATTTTTGTATAAGTAGGAGACAACTTTATTTATACTCTTTAATCAGCCCCAATTATTAGCTGGCTCTTGGATAAGGTTTATTTTAGCATTGACAATGACCTTATGATATTAAATTGTGAGTGTTATGTGCCCATAATTAGACATTAAAAAAATCCTAGAATATATTTTTTTTCACAGTCTTATCAAATAATTGTTCTGCTCTCTTGTTTGTTTGTTTTTTCTATGATGTTGGATTATTAAGTTCACTTTGCAAAAGCCCACATAAGCATCTAGTGGGCCAAAAAGCTAGCTGGGCCTGAACCCATTTTGCCAAATTAATTACAAACTGCCCAACAATTAATACTTTTATTTTGTTTTCACTACTCCTTTCCTTTTTTTCGTTATATATTTAATTGGGTATGCATAGCAATCAGAGCGTTGATTTAGTTGCATCTTATAAGTTTCAATTTATCAATTTTTTTCCTTAAATTTTTTTTTAATATTTGACTGCTTAACTTAAAAGGTGAGCTTATTTGTTGTTTTTGCTTAAATAAATTAAAAATTTTAAACTGACATTTTTTTCTCAAATAGAAACGTAATAAATTTTGATGGTAAAGTTGCAAGTTGCAAGTTGCAAGTTGAATGGGTCGATTGCAGCAGCAGCAATGTTGATGGATCTGACTTAAAAGCAATTTGTTTATACTTTTTAATCTGCCCCTATTATGAGCTAGCTCTTGGATAAGGTTTTATTTTAGCATTGACATTGACCTTATGATATTAAATTGTGAATGTTATGTGCCCATAATTAGGCAATTAAAAAATCATAGTATATATATATTTTTAATAGTCTTATCAAATAATTGTTCTAACCTTTTTTGTTTTGTTTTTTTCCATGGGTGTATAACAAATTATATGATATTTGATTATTAAGTTCATTTTGTAAAGCCCACATAAGCATCTAATGGCCCAAAAAGCTAGCTGGGCCTGGACCCATTTTGCCCAATCAATTACAAACTGCCCCAACAATTTAATAAAAAGGTCAAGAAAAGCTAACAACTTTTTAGCTTTTTTGACAATTCACTTTCTTAGACGTACCAATAAAAAAATCACATAAGCGTGCCACACGACGAATCGCACGAAGCTTTTGGGAGCGTAAGTGAACGACATGTCAAATATTTAGCCGCATTAGTCAAGTACTGACAGATACTGTAATTGAACGATTGTGTACCGCTCGATCGGTTGGTTCGCCCTAACCACGAATTGGAGTGTTGGACGACTATTCCTAGCATCCTTCATTTGAAACTTAAAACCTTTCCCTTGTTCAAAACCTACCTTCAAGTGTTTTGTCATGAGATAATTTCATTCAAAGTCCTCAATTGACAACAGTGGTTTTATTATGACCATGACCTTTCTACTAATAAAATGACACTTTCGTTTTACCATCTCAAAAATGAACCTTGTGTTTCAAAGTACGTATAAAAAATATCCCCCACGATTTCATGACAATTATTCTTTCTCGCATAAGTATCTTCCATCTTATGTAATGTCATGAAATTCATACGATGTTAATCTAGTTACATATTTGTATTAGTGCCATCGGAAAAGTTCAGCTTAGAATCGAACAGAATCCACAACGGGCCCTCCCGGGAGAAGGCCTTGTTCGCCCTCCGTATTAAATTGCGAGCACCGCATGAAGAAATTCCTCGTAAAGTAGCCTAGGCTTGGTTCGATAGTCTTCTACTGTATGTGGCTTGTCATGTGCTATACGTGTGATAAATGTGTATACGATATGTTTCAACAATATGGTGCTATGTAACAGGAAATCCTCTCAATACAATATATATATTTTTTATTATTGTAATGTACAGTTACTATGACTTCATAATAAATTATTATAAATTAATGACAAATTATTGTTGGAATTTTTTATATTTAAAAATAGTTATAGTAATTTTTTTTTCTCTAAGTATACAATAGAATAGTTTCCATATTTAACACAACTAACTATAAATCAATTTGCTTCAATTTGAAGAACAAATTATTCTAATCGTGACGATTACATGATATCTGAATATCATAGCTGTAATACATTTAATATTTTCATCAAATTGATATTGGTGGTTTTTAAAGTCTTAAATTGAATATTTTCATATGTTAGAGCTATAATAAATTCAAGAAGTTGATACCCAGGAAATAATTTATCTAAAAATAAGGGCAAAACTGAGTCATCGTATTCGGTCCAATGTGGTATATATATTTATGTACTGACATGTCAATGATAATAATAATAATAATAATAATAATAATAATAATAATAGAGATTGAAAGTGAGAAATGAAGGAAAAATCAGAAAGAACAAAAAGCAGATAGAGGTATTAATTAAAGCAAACATAGGCAGATGAAATAAGTCCAACAAAATTCGGTACAAAATGTAAAATTCCACATCAGTGTATCTAACTATATTCTATATGACTATATGAGAAGTACAACACAACACGTTGGACAAAGTAAAAGGGACATAATTTCATTTCATTGCACCAATTACCCACGTTATTCCTTTTATAACACTTAGCTCCTAAAAACCTTGCATTTCTCCTAAAAACACTTAATTAGGAGGTGAAGAGAAGTCCAATGCAGAGCACATGATAAGGTATTAGTACTATTTAAATGATGAAAGATAATTAATAAAGTCTAACACCGGCCCATTAACTCACCCACTTTCCACTAAAATAATCTATTAGGGAAAGAAAATAAAATCATATTAAATCACACAATAACTTAATATGTAAGCGATGTGAAAAAACTAATGAAGTGTGCTATTTCCCTCACTTGTTGGGAGGTACATTATTAAATTCCATATTTTTCTTACTAAACGGATATATTAAGGAAATATGGGCAACACATTACATATAAACTATTGTTATGAATCATACTAGAAATCAAAGATAATAATTTATAAGCAAATAAAAAATGAGGCCAAGATTTACGTAATTCAACCGCAAAATAAAATAAATTTAACTTAGGTTTACTCCACGGGATTAATACCGGTGTTTACTTTTGTTTATAGAAAGAGAGAGATTACAACATATAAAATAAAACTGAAAATCTAAATCAAACTGGATCCATTCACTCTCTTATTTTCTCTATTTTTCTATCTTTTTTTATCTCTATTGGCGTGTTCTTTATGCACCTTTTTGTACTCACTGAGCATTTTTCTTCTTCTTCCTCTTTTATAGGCAAATTGTGAGTTATAAGTCAATAGTAGTGGGTCGTGCTTGCACAACTCATAATATTTGTATTTAATGATTGAGCTCTATGCTTGCATCTGCCACAGTAAAATGATATATCAATGAATATTTTATAACACTCCCTTTTATTTGATCAAATATTATTCAAAATGTTATCTCCCCCTGATTTGAATGATCACTGTATGACTGAAGATCATTAAATGATTATCTGAACGATTGTCGTTTGAGAGCTCCATCAATATCTTCCACTGTTAGGAATTTACTAAGTATCTTTGAGCAATTCACAAAGAGACATTGATCAATAAACAGTTATCAATTGTCTTACCCATATTGAATCGTCATTCAAATATAGTTATATAATCTTTTGTGCAAAATCTTAACATCTATCGGGTCGTGTCTTTGATGGCGGAAAAGAGAATTTGTTAACGTAGCTCCAGGTTTCGCGTTCAAGCCCCGCACAAAACACAAACTTTTTATTTCCTTTTCTTTTATGTTTTTTTTCTCATTTGTTTCTACCTTTAATTTATTTCTCCTTTTGAAGCAATCAAATTTGTTGTGTCTCAATATCTTTATATCCACAAGTATTTCGTAAATCCTGTAATATATTGTCATAAGCAATTTCTGTAAGAATCATCACATTTGTTGTTGGTGTATACAGCTTTTGCAACACATAACTTGAGATAAATCTTCCATTTCTATTATCTATAGCAGTAATCAATATAATCTTATGTGAATATATTCTGAAACATTTCATATTGATCAGTTAAATGATATTGTTCTCCCCCTAATTGGGATAAGTATAGTGCAACCAAATGATAAGTTCAACATTTTTACAAACTTTTGTATGTATCATCCCTGTACATAGATAAACAATTTATCTCACATCAAACTTGTATAAAAGTTATCATGCCAATATATAGAAACAAAATACTTACTCCATGCAGGGATATCTGAAATTGGAGGATACTCAGATTTAATCTCTTTGTAATACGAGATTTGGGAACACCCATAGGCATGTTTTGTGGCTTGTTATATACAACTCCAAATGTTAATGCAGAGGTTTTCTAGCAACTCTAATTTTATATTTCATATACTTAATATAGTTAAGTCAATTAAACTATAATACAGTTAAGCCATTTATTTACTTTGTTCTGCCATTTCTGCTTCTTTTTTTTTCTGAAAAATAAGGAATAATATATGGCACCAAATATGGGAATTTTATAATCACACTTCCAAATTACTTTTGCTCCACAATAATGGCATAATCAGTTAACTTTAAGGGGCGAATGATCCTACCTCTCCCTCAATATCAGGGTCAGCTCTAATATGCCAAACCAATGTCATATTTAGGTTAAGGGTCCGTACCTACTATTATGTCACTATCTACAACCGTTCACATTCTACCATTCACACTAAGGAATGTAACAAAGTTGGTCGAAGGGGTTCTTGAGAGTGATTATATTTATTTTCAGTGCCAATTATGAGAAAGTAATGATTATCATAAATAAATTCATTTCCTCTCGGTTAAAGCTAGAAATTAAATCTCAATATATAAATGGTTAGGTTTATAAGCATAATTATTTTTTAATCTTAATATGTCTGAGGGTTTGATTATTCACCCTTTAAGTTGTATAGGTATTTTAATACATAATTTGGAGTCCGGTTAACCATCATGGACTCGCTCCATCATGTTCATACTTTTAACCTGAAAAATATCTCAAACAAATATTAACTCATATTAACTCAATTTAAATGATAAAATTAAAATCCAAAATTTGTTTATAAAAATAATTCTCTCATATCTGTTCGAATTGGCTAGTATTGAGCTTGCACCAAGACCCATAATACGAATTTAAGCATATTCCATCGCCTAAAACTGAAATTTGCAAAAGCATTGGACCCCATGGACCCAATACTTAATCTTTTCTGGATGGTCAAGCTTTCCGCGACTTTCAATTGCTTTATTTTACAAGTTGCAAATCATTATTTAATTTATCATCGATAATAATACTGAATTAAAATATTGTACAAATTAATAAAATTACTTTATTTGTTAGATTTCATTACTCATGTATACGGAAGTCAAATCACTATGGCTCAGTTAACACATATACTTATTTTTTTCTTGCTCAAACTTTCAAATAAACTGCGGCCCACTATCCTTGATGTCGACACACGGATGAATGAAGAAAAATAATTAATTTGAGGCTGACAAGGTATGTCTTAGCCTACTATGATAATTTATTTTTCTTAAAAAGCTCAAATATAAATCTTGACAAATTTATAAAATTTCTTGCAAAGTCTAACAATAATTTTCTTGTAGAGACTTGTGCCGATAACGTATTATGAATCATGCTAGAAAGTAAATATAATAATCTGAAGGAAAATAAAATATAAAACCAAGATTTACGTAGTTTAGCCTCAAGTTAAAACAAGCTTAACTTTGGCCTACTCCACGGGACTAATACCGGTATATATTTTTCTTTATAGAAAGGGAGGGATTACAATATGTAAAATAAAGTTGAAAATATGGATCAAAATGGATTCATTTCTTCTTTTATTTTCTGTACTTTTCTAATCCCTATTGTCGTGTTCTTTCTGCGACTTTTTGCACTCACTGAGCATTCTTCTTCTTCTTCTTCTTCTTCTTCTTCTTCTTCTTCTTCTTCTTCTTCTTCTTATTCCTCTTTTATAGGCAAATTATGAGTAATAAGTCAATAGTAGTGGTCTTGCTTGCACAATGCATAGTATTTGCATTTAATGATTGGGCTCCATGCTCGCATCAGCCACAGTAAAATGTCACATCAATGAATATTTTATAACAACTACAATATAAATAATGACAAAAGACGAAACATGAAATAATATTTGTGCTACTCAATAATGAGTACAAGAGTTGTTTATATACATAAATAAAGAGGGACTAGTATGTAAATAATGAAACTTAACATTCCCCCTCAAGTTCAAGCATGAACTTCCGTAATACTTAACTTACGCATAAAATATTGATAAAGATTGTGACCCAAAAGTTTCTTAAAAATATTGGCAAACTGAGAATGCGCCAAAGTATAAGTAGGAGAAATAATGTTAGTTTTCTAAGTTTATCACGCCCATTGTGATAATCCATCTCGATGTATTTTGTGCGTTCATGAAAGACTAGATTCCGTGCAATATGAAAAGCAGACCGGTTGTCGCAAAACATTTGAATAGGCTGTGACATAGATACATCCTATTTTTGGGAACGTCAAGAAACCAAACTAGCGCCAAAAAGTAATACAAAAAATAGTAGTAGACCGTCAAGTGGAGGGGCAACTGGCCCAATTTGAACATGTGTAAGCAACAAGATGTAAATCAATGTCAAATGAGAAAAATAAACTATGCCCCGAAGTACACTTAATATAGCGGAGTACACGGTGAACAACTTGAAGGTGTACATTACTGGGTCGCTCATAAACCGGCTAAGGTAGCTAGTAGCAAAATAGATACTTGGAGGAGTATTAGTCAAATAAATTAGACGGCCAATGAGTCGTCTATAAATGCCAAGATTCCATAAAGCAGCACCATCATCAAGTCACAAGTGTAAATTCTGCTCCATTGGAAAGGAGGCAGGACCAGCCAATTACCAGACAAAATCCTTAAAGATGTCAAGAGCATATATACACTGCGAAAGAAAAATGCTGCTTGAGGTACGAGTAGCCTCCAAACCCAAGAAATATTTCAACTTGAGCAAATCCTTAATGAAATCGAGCAACCAGAAACTGCTTAGCAACCAATATACTAGATGGATCATTACCACCAATAGCAACATCATCAACATAAACAAGTATGGTAGTTAAAGAAATACCCGCAATGTGAAAAAATAAAGAATGATCGGATTGTAATTATCGATAACTTGCTAACAAGAGAGCATAATATAATATCGAGTGCTAGTTTCTAGAAGCCTGTTTGAGACCATAGAGAGATTTGTGTAAGCAATAAACAAGCGGCTCCCCTTATTCTAAAGAACCTGGTGGTAAAGACATATAAACTTATATACATCTAACTGATGCAGTTCTCATTTAAGCGCGACAATAATGAATAATAAACATCTAACAATGATAAACTTGGCCACATGAGCAAAAGTGTCATGAAAATCAATCTTCTCAATCTGAGTGTAACCTTTTGATACAAGACGAGTCTTATAATGCTTGATGGAGCCATCAACATGCAACTTGGTCTTGTAGATCCATTTGCAACCAATCATTTTTCACCAGGGGGCAGAGGTGCCAGTCTTTAAGTCTTATTAGGCTTTGAGGGCCCTAAGTCAGGATTCCATGACCTCTTACCAATGAGAATGTCGCATTGCAGCACTAACGGTAGCATGGTCAGTAGTAGTATTAAGAGCAGTAAAGTATGAGAGGAAGAAAAACAAGAGTAAGAAAGAAAATAAGATATAGGATATACCGTATGATCGTGTCAGAAAAGTGTGACAGATAACCTAGCAAGTATACTAAGGATGAAGTAATAATTCCGGAAAATTCGGGTGTTGATCTTAGGGATTCTACTAAATCACAGATTTTCTAATTACTATTCCTATAATTTATTATGAATTTTAAGCCTTAAATTACTATCTCTAATTTAATTATCCCTACTCCTAACAATGAGATGAGTTTTCAAGATTTTCAAGATTTAATTAAAGTAAGCAAATAACTACACAAATACTTAATTAATTAATAAACTTGCCCAGTCGGGGAATCCAGTGGCTTCAACTACTACTTCTAGGCTCTTTGAATTAGAAAGTCTCCAACACAATGTGATTATTGAGTGAGAGTTCCAGACTTGTCAGACCCTACCAACTTATAGTTTCTAAAAGATTGGTCTGATCCACTTTTTTCCCCTAAGGACAAGACTAATTTAGCCAAGCATAGCAAAATTAATATCAATAATAATAATTTAAAAAAAAAAACATTCTCATCATCATGCAATTTATTGATTTAAACTAAGAGTAATATTTAGAATCAACATGAATGAACAACTAAATAAAGTAAAACAAGAATAAAAAAAAAAAGAAAGAATACTAATAGTAACTAACAAATAAATTTAAACAATTCCCAAAAATATTAGAATAAAGAATGAAAGAGAAAAGTAAAATTTTATATTACTACAAAAATAATAGTGTCAATAAAATTGAAAGAAAAAATATAATTGTGCTGAATCAAACAATAAAAATGGAGTTGTTGGGAGACTTCCTATGCTGCGACTCACCCTTTTTTCTCAATGTGCCGTGTATACATGTATACATATATATAGCTAATAATGGGCCTGACCCACTTAAAAAATATCAATAGCAGTCCATTAATTTTTATCTCTTTACGAATTAATCCCTAAAATTAGAATTTCGTCCATTCTTGCAGCTATTTGACAGTTTTACACTATTTCACGAGAAAATTCATAATGAGAACTAGGAACGTTCAAATTGATCCTCGTCTGAACCGTTAGAACCATATTTCAAAGATCTACATATTGGTACCAAGATTAATATGAGAATAAATTCCTATTAATACTAAATTTCCTTTAAACACTTGTTAGTGGTATTTGGAAATTTTAGTTCGCTACTTTTCGCGTCAATTTGGCCATAAAAATGTGCATTTTCTTCATCTTTACCTGAAATGCATATTATTTATCGTAACATCACATTTTTTCATATATCATACTTTAAGTTCTACAAATTCACTATTTTATTACCTAAATATGTAATGTTTACGCCCTAATCACCATACTCGCAGGCAAAGATGGGACCGCAGTAAGCATATTCGAATCCGGAGAGAAGGTAGGGCAGTTGAACTTGATGAGATGGCTCGGCTGCTTGATAGTACATATTGGTCTTAAAGAGGTAGCAAGAGGGGATGAGGGAACAATTGGGTTAGTCGGGCCAGCCAGGCCTGCCGTAGTTGCCAGCGGGTCAGTCAGGCCTATCGTGGTTGTCGGCAGGTCAGTCGGGCCTATCGTGGTTGTCGGCAGGTCAGTCGAGCTTGTTATAGTTGTTGGGGGGTAGCTAAACCTACCGTAATTTTCGGCCGGTTAGCTAAACTAGCTGGGGTGGCGAGATTGGTAGTAAGTGATTTGGGTGGTTGTAGATGTGGTCCAATAATAGTGGGTAGATATGTAACCTGTATGAAATTTGATTGAAATTTTCATTTTATAATTATATTATTATTATATTTGATATAATGTAAGCGTAGTGTGGTGTGTTATGCAAAGTCGCGTAGTGTAGAGACCGCATTGAGAAATATGAAAATGCGAAGTATATGTCGGGGTTGTTGGTAATCGCGTTAAGTTAGGTAGTTTGGATTTCAAGCATTCAAATGCCATTTCGAAAGTTGTAAAACACTTTTATAAATGCCTAGGAGTGATTACAAGTGTTTTTAAAAGTTTTCAACCCAAAATGTGGCTTGGGTGAATGTTGGTTTCCTTTAGGTTTAATCGATCCAACTAGTTATTGGATCAATCCAAAAGTGGAAACCGATCAATCCAACTGGTATTTGATTGACTTAAAGTAGAGTGGAATAACATTTTTTGTGTTAAAAGTTTTATATTGTTTTCAAAATAGAAGGAAAGAAAGAAAGAAAGAAAGAAAGAAAGAAGGGGTTTTATTGGGTTTGAATTCATTTCATCTACATCCACTCGGTCTTGAGCTCAAATTTTGCATTTTCGGATTCCTTATATCGAGGCCTCCCTTTTGACGTAAGTCTCGACTTCTCTCTATCTTATTCGCATTTTCTTATTTTGCGTGCCTTTCGAAAACATCGAAATAAATTTATTTTTTTTATTCCTCATCTTATGGAGATCGTTTTTGTCACTAAGTTCCTTCCAATTTGAGATGCACTACTAGATCAAACCAAGGGGCTCAAGCGGAGGTGATTTGCGAGTTTTAGGCATAGCTTCTCGAGAGCTTGTTTTAGAGTGTTTGAGGTACAGTAGGCTACAAACTCTAATATAACTTAAGATTTCTGTCGTATGGTGGCGTGTGTGACATGTCTTGCGATGTATGTTTAGTTGGCATAGTTGTATGAAGTATTACTCGCATGATAATTAATTTCATGAACTTGTGTGGCATAATTATCATGTTTATTGCGAAGTATATCATTCTCATCCGTAGGGGAAACATATCATTTATATGTGTAGGAATGGCATTGAATTTATTTTAAAACATGGTTTTTAAGGCGTAGAAATGCAAATGTGATGTTTAAACTGCGAAGAAATCTTAATCATTATATTAAATATGTGTTGTGTTAGACTTGAATATTTTCCCTTTCTTTTCGGGACAATGTATCAACCTTTAAAAAATGCGAAGAAGCAGTTAGGTCTACAGCTTTACTGTGAAAGCCATAAAAACCTGTCAGGGAGCACCTGACAACTTGGTGTTAGTAGCACTTAAGTCGGGTTTTGATGATGTCATAATATGAGTAGCGGATTATTGTAGGCATTGATCGCATCGCAATGTGAGTGGCGGGTCATTGCAGGGCATGTGAAGCAGTCCACCTTTATGAAAAGCAAAGAGATACTAGTCTTAACTTTATAACTTATGGCGTTGTGCATTGGCGAAGTGCGTTGATGAATTTTGCATTGCTTATGTAGTAGTTGTATTGTGCATTTCATTCATGACTTATTGTAGCATTCATGAGAATTGTTATTTCTTTATTTATTATAGCATGCTCATTCATGTCATTTATATTGCGTAGTCTCATTTTTATCATAGAGCCAATCGTCTAACCGTATACTTTCATTGCATTTCTTTCTATACTTTGTTTTGTGGGTGCGGAGGTGGGCGTATAGCATCATTAGTCCTTGGATGCTCGTATTGTATATATTTTTTTTATTGTAGATGGGCTTGGCAATGAGGTAGAGTTGATGTATTTTGTACTAGTGTTGTACGATGGTCTAGATATATTCTTATAATTTGTATACAAGGTAAAAAATATATGTATACATTCTTTCTTATTTATTCTGGTCAAACACTTAGCTCGAAGTGGTGTATATAAATAAGGATGCTTACTTTGATTTAGTCATCGTTTATATATATATTTTTTTATTGTCAGTGTTGTTGTCTTATTTAAGTTGTAGTTCTTTTATATATATAAACTGCAGGCAAACTATATGTATATTTATAATGTTGTGGATTGTTGTAGTTAATATGCATAGTATCGTTCTATAGAGGCGATTATGTTATGCTTATACGGCAAGAATGGCGCTGTAATTGTCTTTCCTTTTCTCTTTCCTTTCTTTTTTTTTTTTTCTCACGTTCAAGGGTGCTCGAGATTTTAGGGTATGACAAAATTAGGTTGGGAAGGTGGCTGAGGATTATGGTAGGTAAGTGGGTAACATGTTTGTAAATGGTAGAAGGAAAATTGGTGCAAGAGGTAAAGGAATAGGTAAGGCGGGGCTTGCAAGGGGTGCAACTACCCATGAAATCATATATAAAAATTTAAGTTTATTATTAGTGTCTATATGTGATACTAATATTTAATACCTCCTCTCATTTGTAAAAGTATCAAATTTCCAAAAATTTAACAAGTGCATGTAATAGGATGGAGTCAACAATAATTTTTTTAAATTAATTAAACAAATACGATTTTATGACTCTAACACCATAAGAAAAAATGGAATAGGAAATAACTTTTGCGTTATTCAATAATGAGCATAAGAGCATTTTATATTCAATGACAACCAGGGACATTTATGCAAATAAATCTATTAATAGATAGCACATAGCATGTGAAGCTTAACAAATAATATAAACGAGTTTTGGGAAATTAATAAACTGTAACAACTGTTGAGTCGATTGACACACAAAACTCCTAAAGCCCCTACGTTTGATTCCACAAAACTAATCCATTCTTCCATTTGTCACAGATTAGCCCCTCAAATCCCGTAATTGGTTGCGGCTTATACGTTAGAATTTCTCAGTTTTTTTACTTAAAAATTAAATAGCACTTAATTGTTCAAATTTTAAATTAGATTTATTTGTTATTTTAGTTAAAATAAACTGAAATTTTCAATTAGATACGTTCAACTTTTTTTATAATAAAAAATAAATTAACTTATTTACTTAAAAATAAAACCAAATCAACCCTATATGGTTTGCCCAAATTGAAGCTCATTGTTCCATAATATAACTTCCCATCTGGCTTGTTTAGATTGTAACATCTCTCTGCTCTCTCTTTCGCACTCAATTGTCAAATTCATTTTATTACACTAAACACCCCACACTTCTTTTTATAAAGACATAGGCCCACATAGACCATGCACAATTTATGCCACTTGTCCCTACTTGAGTCAATAGCCCGTAATGCCACATTTAATCATAATTTTTATCTGATTTTCTTACTTGTTGATATAATAAAAAAATATTAGATCCAATCATTAATATAATACATCTAAAAACTAATCGTATTCAAATATTATACTTATTACATCAGCGGATAAAAGAATTGAGTATAAATTATTTAATGGAAGATAACTCAGTATCAAATTGACTGGGCCCCTGAATTTAGATTA
>MKEJ01050384.1:0-23302 GCA_001753735.1 Embelia ribes | reverse complement strand
TTTTTTTTTTTATTTTGTATTTTTTTTTTTTTTTTATTCCGGTTTATTTTTTTTTTTTTTTTTTTTTTGATTTTTTTTTTTTTTTTTTTTCTGAAAAATGCTTAAATAAATAATTTCACAAAATGTGGGATGACAGATGGGCCCTGATAGCTGCCCGATTGGACGGACAATGACGTGAAGAACCATTGGAACACAAAGCTAAGGAAGAAGCTATTGGGCATGGGCATCGACCCGGTCACTCACAAACCTTTTTCTCACCTCATGGCCAAGATCGGCACCACCCTCCACGCTCCACAGGGGGCCCACCTGGCAGAGGCCGCACTCGGCTGCTTCAAGGATGAGAGGGCGTCGTGATTTACCATCCAATGCAGTAGAACCCAATACTAACGCTTGTACCTTGAATTTCTGTAACGATACTTATATGGATGATAAGGACGAGACAGCTGAGAAAATCAAGATTGGGTTGTCGAGGGCGATACGAGAGCCGAATAAAAATTGGGATAGTAATGGGACCATGGGTATGAGTTTTGGTGGGGGTAGTAGTTCTTATCCCACGTGGATGGAAGGTTCCACTACGGCCAAGACGAGTGGAACCAGGGTATATGTGACGGGAAGCGGCAAAGGGGATTGTTTGAGAAAATTGAAAACAAAAATGGTGACAATGCAATGGAAAGCAAAACCATATTTGATTCGGAGTGCATAATGTGGGATTTGCCATCCGATGAGCTGATGAAACCCATCGTTTAAGTTAGTTCTACAGGGAAAAGAATGAATAAGAAAGACATACTGAAATGTAAATGAGTAAAAATATAGCTACCGAAGATTTATACAAAAAAAATTTATATCAAATTATCTCATATGGCTAATAAACACTAAGTTTTGGTTTTAATTTTTGGCACATAAGTCATTAGTCAAATGTAAATAGATGTCCTTTGAGTTTCCAATTCAATTTTGATTGATCGTATTCCTCTGAAATCTAGATCAACATGATGTGAAACACAGAAATTTTTTAATTAATAAATTAACTACAAAGCAAATAGCAATCAGCCAATGATGTTATTGTACAAAAAAATGGTTGGATTGGAGACATCCCTATCTTCAACAAATGAGACATTTATGCAATGTATTGGACTAATTTGTGCTCTTTACAAGGGAGAGTTGTTAAATGATACACTTATAAATTAATTGTATTAAAAATTTATACAAAATATATTTATGCAGTTAACAATCAGTTACATTACTCCTTTTAATGGAACGAGAGCGATGTATCCAATTAGTAGCCACACAAAACTAGTTTATTTATATTTTCGATACAAGTAATTTGTATATATTCCATTCCTCTTACCAATATACCTAAAATGATCATTTCTTTTAGTAATTTAAAAAAAAAAATGTGGGCTTTCATTCCTCAAATTCAAGGAAAGTTAACGCTGTATGAATTACACTTAAATTCATCCCTTTTCTTTTGGGTGAATTACATTGATGACTACCATTGGTCAACCAACTTTTATTTAGTCCCCAAAGTTTCAATTGCAACATTTACGATCACCAATTTTACAGTTAAGTGAGGATTTGGTTGCAAGTTTGAACAAAAGTTATATTTTTGGTCTCTTCTATAGTTCCTTCTCACATCACAACCCTGAAGTGATAGTAGAAGACTAATTTAACCATAAACACTTTACAAATTAGTCACTATATATTGTAGGATTTTTTGTAAAATCTTTTATCCCTTGATCCGCTCCCATATATATATATATATACATTTGTAATGACCGTAAATCTATAACAAAGACCAGTTCTGTCACTCTGTCCAAAACTTGAGGACCATTAAAATTTCAATTGAGATCAGATAAAACTTTGGATGAAACTATAGGGACCGTTTATATAATTAACCCGTCCCTAAATTCTCAGGAAATAATCAATTCAATTAATTCGTGTGCGGCATTTTACTAAGAAATGGAAATGTAGCCGTTAGAATCTGCCCGTTATAACCTGAGACGTTACCCTACTAGTTTAAATATCCCACTCGCTCAAATATCAAATCTATCTAAGCCACAGTAAATCACAGTCACTCTCTAACAAAAATACTAGCAATCATTTCCATAATTTATTTTATTCTATTATTTATTTATTTATTTCACATTTACTATCTTATCAGTTCATATGGCTGGGATCGAGGATGCCCATATCGTCGAGATCCCAATCGACGAACACAAACAAATCACGACCACCACGAGCACGATCTCGACCCTTGAACACCATCCTCTGATGGAGATCTCCCGGAGCCCGGGCCACCTCCTCCTCCTCAAGCTCTGGCAGAGGGACGAACACCTCTCCGCCCACAAAATATCTGCAATAGAGACGCGAATCGACTCTATCAAAAACAACCTTTTCCAACTAGCCTTCTCGTTTTTCCTCTTCCACGGCCTTTTCTTAACCATTCTCTTCACATCTAACACTAATTACGATCATTCTAACCGTGTTTGTTCTAACTGGTGGATCCCTTCGATTTTGTCCGTTTCCACTTCAATGGCTCTGATTGTTTTGACCCAGGTTAAGGTTTGCAGGTATTGGAAGGCGTGGAGGCGGCTGCAGAGGGAGAGGGGGGATGGGAGGGCAGTGACGAGGTGCGTACAAGAGCTGAGAATGAAAGGGGCGAGCTTCGATCTGGGGAAGGAGCCAAATAGTGGGAAGAGGATGAAGAGCTCGAGTGTCGAGATTAAGTGGAAGCCAATCACTTGGTGTCATCAGAATTTGGTGACTTTTGTTCTCTTGTGTTTTGCAGGCTTGCTCTTCCCTGCTTCGAAATTGGTACTCTGCTATTAGGGGCTATCAACAGGACTAGGCGATACAGATACTGCCTTCAGTGAGGTAATCTGTGTTTGTGCGCATATCCATATGTATGTATGCATTACTGACTCGCTATTCTTGATATTGCAGAACAAGAATTCGGGGGATGGGCAAAAGCTCAAGCCTCCATACAACAACTTTGTGGCAGCTCCGGTTGGGGATGAAGCAAATCGGTCCGATGTCAACTTATATAACCAATTAATAGATACTTACATATGCCCTCGATAGCAAGAGAAGAGAGTAGTGTAATTAGCTTAGTGTTACCAGCCATTTGAATGCTCCAGATTCTTATACAGTTACAAAACCTCAATTTTGTTGGTTTCCTGAGTTGATGTTTTGCGAAGCAACACTGCTCGTGTTACTGATTTTCTTGGTTGTATGCATATTTACACAAGTGGTTGAATAATAAACTGCCTATTCTTTTTCCTTTGATGAATACGTGTGACCACGAAGAAGGGTCGGGTATTTTGATCATCATCATTGTCATGCTCCACAGGAACATAAGTTGGAAAACCAAAATAAGTACAGGCTAAATCTGACAGAAAACTTTGAAGCCTTAAATTATTTATCCAGGGTACACGAAAAAGATATAAATTACAGGAAATTACCTGGACTCTCATCAAGTTTCAAGCCCTCTCAAAGCCAGATACGCAAAAAGGAAAAATAGAGAAGGAAGTAAAAATCTGACAGAAAACTAAAGCCTGAAAATGATATATTACAGGAAATTAGCTGGATCATCTCCTGCATATCTTCGTCAAGTTTCAAGCACTCTCGAAGCCAAATATGCGGAAAACGCCTGCAAGTGATGATCAAAACTGATTTTCAAACTGATTTTCTTCTTTCAAAGTTACCATGATGGAGATTAATTATATGCCGAGAGAATGGAATAAGGCACAAGTACCTTCGTCAGCTTGATATTTGTTTTTATCATCTCCAGCATAGGCAAGCAAATTAAATTTGGGATTCCATTCAACACTGTTCATGGCAGCTCGGCAAGGAATTTGGTGGACAGATCTTCCAGTTTGAACATTGGCCTGTTTCAAAAAAAGAAAAAAGAATACTTATTTTAAGACAATAAAAAAGACAGACAAACTAATAGAAAACACTGAAATATTCATACTATGTCGATAAACAAGTCTTCACTGGCAGAAGCTATATATTCTCCGGTATGGTTGAAGCTTATTGTCCTCACTGGCCATCTGATAAAGAAAACAAGAATAAAATGTCATCTTCTCCTGGGGTATGCAATATTCAGAACCATGACTACAATATAGAAAAATAAATATGTCCTTGATAAGAAATTGGTCAAAAAAACCTAGACATATACTCACTCGAGTTTCGTAAATGTTCGCACGCAAAGCATCTCTTTGATATCCCATAAGCTAACCAACGAATCAGCACTTCCAACGGCAAAGAATCTGCGAAGTAGTTATCGACATTTACATTAGTTATGATATGATTTATTGCAAAAGAGTTCATCATGTCATCTTGATGAAAAGAATTATAAAGATGTAGAGATCAATTTTATAGAACATGGGAACATGGCCACACCTTCCTAATGGATCGATTGCAATGCAGTAGCAACCAGCTGTATGGGCCATAAGGGTCTCGACAGGTTGGAGAGATGGATATGCTAAAACTTCAACGGTGCCTAGCAGAGAATATAAAGACAACAGCATAAAAATTATGTGCAAGAAAGAGAACTATGTTCTCTCTTAGGTAAAAACTTGAAGAGCAATTTATATGCAGAACTGTCCTCACCATTTCCAGTAGTTAAGAAGAACTTGTCTCCAGTTGGATTCCAAGCAATCTCGTTTACCTAACATGATAAAACTTTAGATCTGTATTGAATGAGCAGATATGTTCACAAAAATATAAGCTTAGAAATTTCAGCCACTAAGCATGGCATTTTAGTTTATGTGATAACACATGGACCTCCAAGGTCCAAACGATTCCAAAGATAATTACAATCAAATGCTTTACTCAGCCAATCAAGGTCAAAAGCTGCAAAACGTATTTAGTAAAAAATCATTTCATTCAATAGAATCACTATTTAATAGGTTAAGTTTGGACACTGGAGGGACAGTGGCAAGATTACAAAGATATTACCTCATAATTGAACTTCCGCTTATGGATGGGCTTAAGTTTCCGTACATCCAATATTGTTAACTCATCATCCTACAATCAATATCTCTGATTAACAAAGTGAGACAAGTGGCCATTCTCAGCTGCTGAAGAAAGCAAATATGCACAAGCGCGCACATAAACAAGGGAAAGATTTGAAGTTATGATGCCCAAACCGATTCAAAAGAAATAAAATCAACAAAAAGAAAATTAAATCTTTTCTACAGAAGATAGATAGTTAATCAAACTCGAAGAGCCTAAATAGTTGATAAAATAGAGTATCAGCGGATAAAAACAGTTAACAAAATACCCTATTCCCAACAGCTATGTGTGTGCCATCAGGCTTGTAAGTGATGTTAATATTCTCGCCACTAAGTTCAGTTTGCTGTGAACATTTTCCACCTGCAAAAAACCAAGTTAAGCACGAATGCGGGTCTCCACTG
Source organism: Embelia ribes (assembly GCA_001753735.1). Lineage (NCBI taxonomy): Eukaryota > Viridiplantae > Streptophyta > Magnoliopsida > Ericales > Primulaceae > Embelia > Embelia ribes. Next base: position 17,885 of record MKEJ01050384.1, on the reverse strand, counting down.
CTATTCTTCAAGTCTTAACTGCTCGCGAAGCAAAAAAACTATCTAGAAACACAAATAATAACAAGCTTTCAATTTGCACTTACACTCTCCATTTTTCTACTTTTCTAAATTCTTCCCCAAAAGAGGTTGTATACATAACGGGTCAACCCACCAGTATGAGAGATTCACTTCTTACACCACATGTGATCAGAAAGACATTCCAGTCACCTGGAAATTATATTTGCAACCCTAATTTGAACAACAAATGGATTTTAAGATCTCATCTATCAACCAATGTGGTTCCTTCATCCATGTTCATTATAAGCTCAAACGTTGCAGGTAAATAACTAACATTTACTTACTACGAACATCCCACAGGCGAACCGTCTTGTCGCCTGATGCAGTTGCTATCAAGTCAGCATGTTTAGGGTCCCAACACAACTGATCCACACTATCAGTATGACCCTTCAGCTCAACATCTTTAACCTTACCCTGTGAAATACAATTTTTACATAATAATAGCAAATACATCGAGCACAATAAAACTACAGAATAACAAGGCAATTCTCACAACAATAACACCAAATGAAAGCTTCTCCCAAATTAAGTGAATGCTAACCCAAAACATGGCAGAAATGTGATTCTAAACTCTAAAGTTCAGGATTTTAGTACTTATATATGCACAGTTAACTAGATAATAAGCAAGTTGGGGTAATTTCTCTGCCACTACTAAAATTATAAATAACTTTTCCCTCATAGTTCTAAATCTGCCCTGCATCATGTACTAAAACATTACAAATACTTGGGTGGTTAGATCCAGTAAATCCTATTCTCAAGGAAAAGATTAACGCAAAGATGTTACCATATAGGTATTTTCTACAGTTTATGTATATAATTTCCAATGTATATCCTTACTCGAACAACAATTATCATAACACTACCACAAAGTGCAAACCTTTTCTTGATTAAAGAGAATACTAACTTACAAATAGCATAAATGCAATTCTAAAGTTCAGAAATTTTATTGATGAACATAAATACATTGCTTTCAGTTTTTCGGTAACCTAAACTCATGACCAATACACAAACATTATTACAATATGATTAAAAATTTGTAAAAACCAATTCTCACAACAATAATGCAAAATGGAAACTTCTCCTAAATAAAGTGAATACCAGCAGCAAAAATGTGATTCTAAAGTTCTGGATTTTAGTACACATAAGCAGGGTTGACTATGCATTGAAGAAGAACAACAAACAATGCATAAGCACATAGGTAATTTTACAGAGTGTCTATTTATATCATTACTCCAGCATAAATTCAAATTTGAAGTTTGGAAATTTTGCCGGTCCACATGAATATATTACTTGCTAGAAAACAAATATCAAGGCAGCTGAAACTAAAGAAAGCAAGGTAGACATATCGTTCAAAGGGTCCTCGAAAGCACCCTTAGGCGGAAATCAGAAAACCAACTCTGCTTGAGTGAGGAGCAATTCCTGCATTTTTTGACTCTCGAGCTTCACGCAAAGACAATGGCGTCGGTGCGATGTAAAACACATCACATCAGCAAGGAATTGGGATTGCTGTGGAAATTCACTAATGGTTGTGAATGTATTCAATGATTTACCAATCAAAACCGGTGGATAACAAGAACAACTGAGATGCCAGGTGCGGCTCAGAGAAGAGGATCATGACATATGATGCTGTAGCAGCAGCCGTAGCACGGGGAACTCCAAAGAGACTATTCCTCTCTCTCGGTACAGCTCATTTTCTTATAGAAGGCAGACAGAGGTTGCCCTAGAGAGGGCTGTTTTAGTACCTCTGTGGGCTGATTGGACCTATCGCAATAGGAAGAAGATATAGGGAAGCCTTTGCGACATAGCAGCAATTGACACTGTGTAGTTGAAGTTCTCGGTCCTTTGAAGATTGGGCAAACGTTTTTTCTAAGCACATATAAATATCACGAGACATTCTTGGTCCAACGACTAGACTAAAAACGTCTTCGGTCATGGTTCCTATCATTCCACTACTTAGTAGTCGGTCTGTTCTTCTCCAGGTGACACGTACTCAGGGTTCATTATCTCACTTTTTTTAATAAGTCTCAATTCCTTTGGGCTTCTTTTCCAGTTTCATCAACGAAAGTAAGAAGATCTTGTGCTTGAATCAATGACATTCTCTGACTTTTCCATAGTAGGTAGTTCGTCTGTGTCAATTTGATAGAAAAGAAATGGGCGATGGACGGGATACTAAGTGCTGAGGAGAAGGATGAAGACAGAGCGGTAGACAGCGCCAAAAAGAAAAGACGTAAGAACTTCACACGAACCAACTGAACCTTTCCCTCGCTTTAGCATAGCAAGGCTAGGTGGTCTTCTCTTCCCACAGCTGATTCTATACCAGTCTTCTATCCAACAGCGCTTACTCTCGTTGCGCTTATTTCATCAAGCACGGGTTACGAAAGCAAGGGCGTTAAGGCTTTCCTTCTCAGATGGGGCCTAAGGACTCTTTTCTCGGTGGTACTAAAATATGCATGTAAGGAGCGCATTCACGAGCACTAGCTTTCCTGGCTCGCTAGCTTGCTTGACGGACTTCTTTCCCTTTCCCTGCTGACAACAAGTTCTTCAACTCTCTTTGAGGTTACAAACGGCAGGTCCTTCAAGCATTTCAGTAGGTCGAGGAAAAGAGTGACACAAGCGTTATGAGTTATGACTTTCGCTTCTATTTCATAACCTGCATTGGTGCGGTAGAGTGGCACCTCATATGCTCGATCCATAGAGAAAGAGGGAGTACCAAGTCGTTCAGGAGTGGAAAATTACCACGTATCCATCAATAAGTAATCCCATTTCATTCCTCTTTGACACCCATTTAGTAGTGCTTTGGGCAGTTATCCGCTCATTCCAATCTTTCGTATGCGGATCTGTAATATCTATATCTGAATGAGACGCTTCAGGCGAGGCACCCTAATCCGTATCAGAAAGAAGGGCTGGTCGCTTACCTTACATAGCCCCTCGATAGCTTTCAAGCGCGTGCTCCCATAACGCTTGACTCCTTTATTCATGAAAGAAAGTGAGTCGAATTCGCTCTTCTCTTCTCTGCTGGATTAGCCTTATTGGATGCCGCAACCCATGCTTCAATCTGGTCAAGGCATTGGGTATTGTTAACCAAAGACTGAACCGAACCGAGCGAACTTGAGAGCTGGGTTAAGAGCAACTAAGGAAAATCCATAGAGTTGGGTAGGGATGGGACTAAAGAAACTATTTGTTTACAGCCAACCATGAACAGAGTGAAGAGTAAATTCGGTAATTAAGAGTCGATCTAGTATGGCAAATTCCTCGCTGGCCTTGACCTGCTTCATCTGCAGATCGGATTCTCGGCATCAAATCAATAAGTCAGAGCTGGGCCTTTCGGCTCGGTATTCACTCACAAAGAAGTTAATCCAGAAGTCTAGCCTTTTTCTTATCCCTATGCCCAAACGACCAAGACCGGACAATAGAGCATCGGTTATTCCTTCAACAGCGAAAAAAGGACAGAGATTCGGATTAGTGAAAATAGGCCCTCGCCCGACTTGATAGTCCGATTCGTACATAAAAGAATGAATGTAGTAGATCGATCTAGTGATTGGTCAATGACATGCGAGTTATATGATTGATCTGCAAGGGAGAATCAATGCGATTAGACAGGAAGGCTAGCTTGAATGAACAGTAGCACAGGTATAGGACTTCGAAGCTTCTTTGACCACTGACATCTCAATGGTATGGATTCTCGCGGACATATCAATGAATGGAACTGAAAGACGAGAGTGAAACGGGATCAAAAATGAGTATCTGGGCAGACGCTCCTTGTGGGCCAATTCCATCTGTCTTTATCCAACTAGCTAGGGATCTGATAAAAAAAAAGTCATTGTCATTGTATATAATGTAAATGTCTCTTTTCCCTTCGTGAATGACATTGGGACTTGAGTTGATCCCAGTGACTGCTCAAAAAAGAAAGCAAGATGGGAAGGTTAAAGAGAGAGAGGAATCGAGAAAGGCAAATAGGCGGAAATAGGTATTTAGTACGGTGGTATGCGAGGAGCAAGACAGTATGCAATCAATAAGTACGAGCAAGCTCACTCATAGTACGGTAAATAAGCACAAAGAGCAGCAGTAAATCGCCAGTTCTTTCATTCTTTATTCGCGAGTTGCAAGATAAGGTAGATCTTCAAATAGCTAGTAAAAGAAAGTAAAGTAGTAACTTCCGGAGTGAATGAGTGCAGCAAGGAACTTCTTGACCTAATATGCACTACTCGAGGTAAAGAAAGCCTCAATCGTTTAGGAAGAGATAAAGTCTAATTCCACTGGCGCTGGATCCGCTGGATAGAGGTAGCGGTACAGACAGCTATGAATGGATAGAATTACGTCAGCTTCGTCGGGTCAGTAGATATGCCCACCATCGATTTTGACTATAAATGGTACAGAGAAGCGCAGTGAGCGGTAGCAACCATTGACTACTCGGGCCGGGCCTTGCAGCCAGAAAATTGGACTGCATGACTCTGAGATCGAAAACATGAGGTTCGACACCTTACCTAGTCCGAAGCAGCACCGTTGGCTCTATTCTATGGTCTAGGGGCAAGGCAAACCGCCCGCTTGCACGCCTTTAGAGGGTGCTCCCTGTCCAACTGGTACTTTCCTTGATGAAGAAAGCAAACCTGTTGTATAGTGAGACCGTCCTACTGCTTTGACTCACTCCCCTTAGCCGGGTAGACTAAAATCGATCTCTCTTATATGTTCTTTCCTCCCCTGATCTCCTAATAAGCATTGAACACTTTCTATATCCGAGAATGTCTATCCTTACTTCGTTCACTTTTCTTTCTATATTATTAGAGAATAAGATCTCCCACTCAAAGAAAGAGGAAAGGTTGGTTGGCAGTAAAGGCTATTCCTGATCTTCGGGAGTTGCTATAAGTAGCCATGTAGGCAACTTAACCTAATTCCTTTGGAAAGGCTTTCATCGGCCTTTGGTATCTAGAGACTTTCAATCCCCAATTCCCCTCGTACCAAGGAAGAGTTTTCTATCGACTATTTTACTAGTTTCAGACTCGAAAAATCAAGATAAGTACACGGGATGAAAGAAAGGACAAATGCCACAGAAAGAATAGCAGCTGCAAGAGATTCGACAGTTGGGATTCGGGATTAACCTAACCTGATTGACCTAATCAACCCAATATAGTATGTAAATTTTGAAAGAATAAAGAATAAGGGCTTAGAGCCTAAATAGAACTAGTCAATCCGTAACTGAAAGCAGGAATGGAAATTCATCCATGTTTGACAGTAATCAATAGGTAAATAAATGACTTGAAGAGGCATATGAATATGAAATATCCCCGAATGGGATTGATGGACAGATTCCCTTGGAGCAAAGGAGAGATAGTGCTAGCAACTTCGAAAGAATGGGGGCAAGGGCGTTAAGGCTGGCAAAGGAACTTCTGGCTTAGCCAAGACTGATTCCTTCTTTACGCCGATAACAGCGCATTCCATGTTCGATTATTCTATAATATTGGAATTGGATTAACCGCCTCAACAGGAAAGAGAGATTAGATTACACCCCTATCAGTGCAACGGCCGCTTTCTTGGAACTCATTCATAGGCGCTTTAGTTCTACTTCTAACACTAGATTTCTTATTATTATCTAAATATAACAAGCGTGCGATACAAAGCATCAACCTACGGAAAAACGAATTGATTGACTATTGAGTGCAACCCCGTAACTAGATAGACTATGGGTAGTTCAGGTGCGCTGAAAGTCTTCTATTATATAACGCATGCCGATGTTGCCACCGACAAACGTTTGACTTTGACTGTGAAAAGCTCCAAATAGGCACACGTAGAGTAGAAGGAGCTCGAAGTTGGAATTCAATAGTCTACAAGCCCGCCCCTGAGAGCGAAGTTGGAAGAATCTCTGTTTCCGTATCCGATGATGCTAGCGCAGTCAGAAGAATGGGTCAAGCGGGAATTGATTCGTTTAAGTTTCCGAAGTAAGTTCGCCTAGTTTTAGGTTTTAGCACCTTCGCTGTAGAAGCACCTCTTTCCGACGCTAAGCATAAAAGGCACTCGAAGAAGTAGTGGGACCAACCATCACTACCATAGGGCTCTAGTGGTCAATCCTGCCACCTCAGAATCCTATTTCCCCTCACGTGTCAACAAGCAAGTTGGGTGCTCTCCCTTAACGTGGTAGGACTCTGTTGCAGGTCTTGACGTTGGCTGATTAAAAAAGGCATCCTCGTCGCAGCAAAGCCCGTCTTTCTTAATTTAGTCAAAAACGAAACTTTCACAGGTCCGATAGGAGCTCATCGAACTGAACTTGTAGAGTGAGACCTGTGCTCGATATGCTTCATTTCAGTGCTCTTTCTCTTGGTATGGTTCAATTCGCTCCTAGCTCGGTAACAAAGCCAGGATTTTTTTTTACCTAGCGAAGAAGGCTCAAGATAAAAGAAATTCATTAAAGAAAGAAACCAGTTAATCTTGACCTACGGAGAAACTTAATTCATGTCTTTGAGTGGAAGGTTTAAGATTTTAGAATGCAGTTAAAATCGAATATTCTTAATATGCATATGCCTACCGGTGAGTTAATAGGTAGTTCTTAGATCTCTTTAATGAATTTCTTATTGGTCTTATTCTTTGTGGTAGTGAGACCAATATGAAAGAAGGGGAGTCGGACCAGGACAAATCTTTGTAGTTGCACCCATGGGTTCGGTGTTGACGAGCCTGAGACATCATCTTTTCTGGAGTCTCCCTAGCGTTGGTGCCTTCAGTAGTACCGTCCTTGGCTGTAAACAAACACATATAGAAACTTCACTGTGATAGATCAATAGTAAAGGTTAAGAGAACTTTCTCAATTGAATTGATTGGACCACATACATCTCTTTTGACTAGTCCCATTAGATAGAGATTCTCTTTAATCCTCTATTTATGCATTACCCTTTACCACAATTTAGGATACCTCAGATGTAAGACACATCATTGAATTGCCAACAAGTACCACAAACAAGAACATTATTTAAAAGTCAACCAAAAGAGTTTGTTTTGTTAGGGTAAAAGGGAGCTGTAGTCCCTAGGACAAGAACTACTCATCCAAAGCGTATCCTCTACTCGCCTGACCGAAGAGAAGTCCTTTTATGCGACTGAACGAACAGAAAGTCGAACTCCTAACAGGATTGAAGTCCACGGCCCGAACCTCAACTCAAAGAGGAACCCGGAAAAGAGCCAAGCTGCTAGACTTTCCTTTTATTTTAGTTGAGCTTGAGCCAGAGTTAGTAGCTCAACCTGAGTGGAACTCTAAGGCAGGAACCGCACCGAAGGCAGTGGAATTCGAAGAAGAAGTTCCTAGCTAGGGAGCGTCATATGCCTTTAGTTGTTCATCCGGTCTTCACCCCGACGAAGATTTCGATCATTATATTACGATGCATCAAATCGGTAATTTTAAGAGAGTTCCAATCCGAGGGAGAAGGGTAGGACTCAGTTCCCAGGAAGGAAAGCTACTTTAGTGCGAGAACATGCCCTCGATCAATAGAAAGAGGGCCACTCTCGATTGGAATACCCCAAGAGAGTTTAACTCAAGGGCGCTACCGAAAGAGGGACTGTTGGCGGAACTGCTTTAGCGAAACCGCGATGGGATCCCCGATCCAAGCCATCTAGCAAGGAAGGATTCCAACTCTATAGTCCAAGCCAAGGTGAAAAGCGAGGTAGGTTAGGAAGTTAGTCGAAAGCACTTCAAGTGCGTTCATCAACAGCTAGGGCAAAACCCATTTTTAGCTATCTAGTTGGCGGTGCCAAAAGAAGTAGTTCATAAGCCTTTTTCACAAATCGATAATGAGAAAGAAAAAAACCCATGTGCGAGTCCAACTACAAGTAAGCCTGATCTCATCGTGACTTTGACTAAAAGCCATTTTTAAGTAGAGCAGCTTTCAAGAGTCTAGCCTAGTTGGGAGCTAAAGAAAGGGAGCTACAAAAGCCTCCAACCAAGGTTTAATGGGTTAACAGCTGAAGATGAAAGCTCAGATATGTAGCCAATAAAGAAAGAAGAAGCGAGGAAGCCCAGTAAGAGTATAGAATCTGGAAGCCCGATACGTCTTAACGAGTAAAAGCATCTACGAGATAGCATAGCGAGGAGTGTAATGGAATCGAAGCCAAGGCAAATGGCCCAGTTCAAGGAAGGAATGAAACCGTGCGTACCTTCTTCTTTCTCTTTTTTAATTAAAAGTACGAGTAGGGCTAAGCCACCAATTACTTTCTCATCTGTAGAGCAAAACTCATTAATGGATTTCCCTTTCCCCTCTAAAGTGGACCTAATAGCTATAGCAACAAGTGTGTGTTAGCTAACCCAAACCGTCATAAAGACAAGAAAGCTTTTCACCCGGGCGGGGGCATATTATTCTCTATACTAGGCTGAATCTTCTAGTTTGTAGTTAAGGCAGTGGAGTTCTAAGTTCATATGAGTTAAGGCAGTTAATAAATGGCATAAGAAAAGGCCTTTAGGGTAGTTCGCGTAATCGTAAGTATCTTAGTGCAAACAATTCTCCGGGTGACTGGATTTGATTGGGTTATCGACCCAGAGCCGGCTTTAGTACCTATATCTTTCCGGCCTGAGGCCTTCCTATATTGAATCTTCCTATTCCATCGATTCAGTTGCAAACTATCCTTCCTTATGAGCTCCCCCCTAATCTTAGATAGGTCGTCTGAGAACTTCCTTAGCTTTCTCATTCCATCCAACTAGGGAACTCTCCTATCTCCTTTCTTGAAGAAAGAATAGAATTGTGGATTTGGTAACTCAAAAGGAATCCTTTTCGTCATAGTAAGGTCTCGCTTGGACTGTCCTACCCGGTATTGGCCGGGACTCTAAATACGAGAGAAGGCTCCTGAATAGCTTGCGAGTGATGGTCTTTCTTTCAAAGTGAAATTCTTAAGACTTTTTTTCACCTTTTAGGTACGCACCTTTGGCATTAGTGTTTTGAAGTTCTCTCTGTCGTCGGACAAATTGCTCGTAAGGAGCGAGTCTTGCAAGTCTGCCTGTCTGTGTCAAAACACTTCTTCTAAAGGTACAAGCTAGCCGTAGGTTATTAACCAGGAAGTGGCCGAAGCTTCCATTACAGAAGTTGATGGGCAGGGCCTTTTCACCTCAAGGGGGTTCAGGCATTATGAGTGCAGCTCTAGTAGTCTAGCTGGTAAAGTGTTTTGGTGAGAATACCTAGGACCTGGGTTCTCATCCCTCGATCCAGTATCCTTTGTTTTAGCTCATGGCTCGTCAGTGGAATAGTCTCGATCGACGAATCACCTGTCTCTTAAGACCACTTATCGAAAGGGCAACCCTAGGGAAGGCTGACTCTGGAAGCATAGGCTGAGGGCTCTAGGTGACGAAGGAATCTGCCTATCGATCCGGCTAAGATGATGCCTATCATGCTGCTGGTACTGGTGCCGCTACCTATGCTGCTGTAGGCTATGGTTCCAGATTCATAGGTTCCGATATTGATCCTCCTACTCGTAGACTACTAAGAGACCTCTCGTTACGCTAACGACTGAACTCTGCGGGTCCGGGTCTCGATCACCCCTATTTCAATCACGAACAGCGTAAACTGGGTATGGGTAGTATAACTACTCATGCTACTAGATAAACTATTATATGTGATACTCCAACTCAGTATGGATCTGCTCTTAGACTGGAGCAAGGTAAAGTACTGATGGTGGTGGATCCCGATCATCTGGAACAGGGTTTCTATCCGGAAATGAGTACACTTATGGGGTATTCTAGTTATGCCTTTGCTTCTCCTGCACCTTAGGGATATGGTCCTAACTATGGAACACCTGGTAGGACCATAGGTATGTGAAAAATCCCGGAACATCACTTCTAGTCAAAACCCTTACCCTGCCACTAGCCTAAGCCTATGAAAAAGTACGCCCTTCCAGTACCCATTGAAAGTTCAGAAGTTCAGCTCTTTGTCAATACGAACCTACCCTGGCTTGCTTACCTTTCTTGCTTTCGCTCCGCACCCCTTACCTTGCAGCTAATAAATCGAATCTATGACATTCTAATTAGATAGAGAAATACGGTGGCAAACTGGAATGAGAACAGCAAATCGGACCTTACCTCTTGCCTTAATCCCCTTCCTCCAGAAAAGTCGCCATTGAGTTCCCCTTCAGAGAGATGGAGAACTCCTAAGTTCTAATACATTCCTCAATCCAACGAACGAGAGTTTCTGGGAAGCCTACAATCCTTAGAACAGTCAAGAGAAAGTCCCATCGCACTGTGTAAAAAAAAAAGCTTTCTGAAGGTCTACTTTTAGTGCACAACGAGGCATACCTTTAGGGATGTGTGATAATTTCTCATAAGCTCCTCAGCAAGTCCAATATTATCAAAAAATTCTACGCCCCTCAACAAAGGTGGTTTGCTGTCTTCCAACAAGCAGGGGTAGAGAGGCGATTGGCAATCATTTTTTCAATGTCCTTTACGATAGTCTTAGAACAAGAGATAGGTCTATAGTCCCTTAACGAGGTAGGATTGGGATAGGAATAAGAGCAATGGCAGTAGTTACCACTACCTAAGTAATTTCCCAGAACTTAAGAAAAATTTGACAGCCGGCTTAAATAAGTTTAAAAAAAGAGAAGAATTAAAAAACTTTGTTTCTCATTGATGCTCTTTGTTTTTACAAATATTTATTATGCAGTAGATGCTTGATACAAGGCAAGATTACACATAACGGTAAAAAGAGGATTTGGTTGATGTTGTCATGATTCCATATTTGGTTATGATTGATTCTCCTTGACTTGTGCTGATCTGATTTCCATATCTGATTTGCATGAGCTGTATTGCAGTAATGTTTAGGATTATTCTCTGATACGCCCCCGCAAGAGGGAGGCTCCATCGGAGACACCAATCTTGGATCGAAGAAGCGGAAATCGTTCTCGAGAGAGTGGTTTGGTTAAGATGTCAGCCAACTGATCATGAGTGCTCACATGGGATACTTGAAGAAGCCATTTGTTGACATGATCCCGAACAAAAGTGAAGATCAATGGCAATGTGTTTCATGCGGGAGTGGAAAACAGGATTTACACTGAAATGAGTAGGACCAATATTGTCACACAGAACGACAGGCCTTTACTGCAAAGGGACACCAAGTTCAGTGAGAAGTGATTTAATCCAAGCGAGCTCGGAGGTGGCATGAAAAAAAGGTTTGGAATTTTTTATTGAGAAGGAGACCGTGGTGAATGGTATGCTTGAGGTATTGGAAAAGACGTTTAGTAGGTAGGGACCCAGTGAGTAGAACTAGGTTTGTGCATGAACTGGGCAAGCTTGTTCACAGCAAATGTAATGTCAGGGCGAGTGAAAGCCCATTATTGTAAGGCCCCAATCGTGCGTCGATATTCTGTGGCATCAGCAGGTGGGGAGCCATCATGAAGTTGCAGTGAGCCAGTGGTAGTGGAGTTTGAACTTCTTTTGCACCGTCCATGGAGCTACGGTGGAGAAGATCTCTGATGTATTTGTGCTGAGTAAGAAAGAGACCATATTAGGTTGGCAGCACTTCTTAACCAAGAAAGTAGTGGAGTGGATTTCAGGGAGAACGAATTAGCAAGCCGTCTGATGATGTTATGAATAATATTAGGGTTACTACCAGTAAGGATCAAATCATCAAGATAAATATAATATAAACTAAAAGGTAAAGAATAGATCCATTATGGCGATAAATGAAAAGGGAGGGGAATCCATCAAGTTTTGGCTCGCAATAAAGCTAGGGTCCTGATCGAGCAACTAGTAGTCCTATCTATCCACCTCTCCAAAGACAATATCTTGAGTACCTATGATGGTGACTACATCTGCTAGCATGTGATGTTTGGACATAAAATCGAGTCCTTGTAAATGGGCAAAGCCAGGTGCTCTTATTTTACAACGGTAGGGACGATTGCTTCCATTACTGACCAGAAAGACACCAAATTCTCCTTTAGGTGCTTCAACTGCGGTATAGGTAGAAGAAGCTGGTACGGAAAAACCCTCTGTATAAAGTTCGAAATGGTGAATTAAGGATTCCATGGATAGTTTCATTCGACATCGTGATGGAGGACATAGCTTACGATCATCGGCTTTGATCATGCCACTAGGCATTTGATTAAGACATTGCACAATGATCCGAACACTTTGTCGCATCTCTTCGATACGAATACAGTAACGATCATAGCGATCTCCCCTGGTACCTACTGGTACGTCAGGATCCGATTGGTCATGAACATCGTAAGGTGCTGCTCTTCGCAAATCCCAGCATACCCCTGAACCTCTTAACATTACACCACTGAATCCCCAATCCTTTGCTTGCTGTGCAGTGACAGTACCAATATCCACTAATCGTTGTTTCCAGATACGGTTGCCGGTTGACATCTCTTCTAATTCGTCGATACGAGAAGAAAATTGTTGTGTGGAGGAATCAATATCTCGACATAAGCCAAGAGGCAGATCTTGTGCCACTCCACCTGGTCGTATGAAACTGGCATGCATCCTGGCTCCCGAGACTCTTTCATAGAATTCCAACAATTTCTCCCGCTCCTCAAAAGCCCACAGGAACGGAGTTGATGCTCCCACATCCATAGCATGAGTAGTTAAAGCAAGTGAATGATTTGAAATTCGAGTTATTTCACGGAATAAAACTCGTATATATTGAGCTCGTAATGGTACCTCGCAATTCAAAAGTCTCTCTACGGCTGAAGAATGAGCGTGTTCTTGGGCCATCATAGAAACATAGATAGGGTCGACGACGGAACGAACAACGAAACTTTACGACAGCTTTTTCGTACACGTTCACTTGCATCACATACACAAGTGCTCTCTGAACCGTGCAATAAGGTCACCCATAACACGGCTCTCCCACTTGAGTTACCTTAGCCCCAGGCCATGCTATTCCATAATATTGGAAAAATGGCAGCGTAACAACTAGTATGGAAAGCAGGTCGCCTTTTGAGGGGGGGAAAGCGTTTCAATAGTAGCCCCACTTCCCTCTTTGCGACCTCATCACTTCAATTCAAGCGCAAACCCATTTCTTAGTCACCGGGTGGAGCGCATCTTTGGTATAGCTTTTTTAGGTTATGCAATAGAAGGGGGGCGTGCGCTTTCATTGAAGTAGGGCCTTTGGAATATGAGTAGGGCTCCTAGGTGGCGCGTTCGTGGAGGCAAACCGAAGGAAGAGCAAAAAAAAGGAGGGTTGGGTGCTTGTGGGGCGAGGCCACCCGGCCTCGAATAGGAGGGAACTTCGCTATGGATCCCCCCTGTTTACAGAAATGAATGGATCAGAAGGGTTCTATTTCTGGGCCGGACAGGAGGTGAAGACCATAAGAGAAGATTGCCCTCCTGGTAAGGAAGAGGGGAAAAAGGTGCTGTCATCTATCGCCTTTCCCGAGGTCTTGGAAATCCAGACCGGCTCAGAGAATCACTGGCGCTATTTAGCCCTTCGTTTCGCCAACAAAGAAGTAATCCTTGACTATTTCCCATTCCTTCCCCGCTGAACCGCCTCTGACTTTGAGCTTGGTCCCTTCCCTTTCTATAACATACCCAGGCGCCCTGATTTCCAATCACTAAGAAAAAATCAATAGCAATCAAAGCCCTATCGTTGTAAAGCTTCGTCTGTTATTTTTCTGGCCCCAGGGGAGTTTACTTTACCCACTCCCCAGTCTCCCGCACTGCTCAAATAAGTGTGCGACTCCGTATGAGGACCTCTTTCCCTTCTGCCCACTCTCCGTTCACACGGTTCTCAAAGCAGAGGAGGAAGGGTGGGCAGAAGGTACCACGAGCCCTCTGTCCCACACATCTATCCAGAAGCAAGTGTAGTTCACCGGTTCCACCGAATGCTCCTATCTCTCGGCAAAGATCGTATGAGTGTGCAGTTATGCTTCAGATGCTTCGCCATAGAATAGATCGACCCAGTTCCCGTTCTTTTCCGGTGCACTCGCTTTATATCTCCGACACACAAGGAAGGACGCGGTGGGAAGGAAGCAGCCCTAGCCTCTGTCCGGCCGATCATTCCGCTGGCATCTCGCATTCACGCCCCCGTTTGACTGCCGCTCGGGGATGCAGTTGTAGATACGGTTAGTCTTAGTGGGGCGTTGGCTCCACCTGTTATCTCCTTCTACGACATGCTGTTGTCGTCGCCATATTCCATATGTCACTTAGTCATCTCTGCCTCGCTGCGGGTCAGCACCTCCGAAAGAAACGGAGGACTTCATTCAGTGACCCCGCGATCGCCCTCTGAACGATCAGAATAAGGTAAAGCTTGAAGATAAGTTTTGTACTCTATTAATTTCTCAGTCCCTCTAGTCGGGTGGGCGCCGGCCGGTCTTTCGACCAGATCCCCCTAAAAACCGTACGTGCGGGTCTCCCCGCATGCGGCTCACGCCATTCGAGGTGGCCCAGCCCAGCATTCATTCGCAAATCCTGTAGTGAAATTGAGACTGCTCGACCTCGGAAGCTAATTCGCGTGTCGGCAGCCCTGTCTGTCGTACCCTTGACTCTATCTATTCATTGAATTTGCTTTATTTTCTTACTCCATATCCCTCCAAGAATTAATGAACTTCCCTTTACTCCATAGGGCCTTCTCTAATAGGGAAAAGCCTTCCATTTCTGTCAAATGACCCGGCCTCCCCTGGCTCTTCCACCGTCCGGGCTCCCCTTTCTTCCCTATGCTATGCTCCCCCGGCGCAGGCCTACCACGCTTCGCGCCTGCGGCGTTTTCGCCAGACGGTCTTTGCCAGTAGTGCCATCCTCCCCGCTGGCTGTATGGGCGGGTTGTCCCTCGCTGCTGCGTTCTGTCTGTTAGGCTATGGATTACAGGAACAAATGTAGTTGAATGAAACAGCAGGCGGGTTACACGTTCCACTGTGCCGAGATGTGAGGTGCAGGTGGTGATGATCACCCCGGGGTATGCGCTAGCGCCCTTGACTGGCACTCCAGAACCCGCCAACGCTCGTGAAAACCCGGGTCGGTCGGTCCTCCATTCATCCGACCGGAGGTGTGGATAACGAGGCCACCTTCACAACCTTCTCCCTTCTGTCCCTATGTTGTAGTAAGGTAGGGCGGTTCGCTTGAGTTGCTCAACCGCCCCTTAGCCCGGTGCTCATAACGCGCTACGGAACCTCCACCGTGCCGGGGGACCAAGCAGGGCATAGCTAGCGGCATAGGAGCCGACTCGGCGTCAACGGCTTCGTGCCGCACTGGAGTGATCCAATATGTGGTTCCGCGCGTTCCACCACTTCTCCGTTCATTTCTAATACTGATCGTGAAACACCATGAGCAGCAGGATGTTGAGGTCCGAAATTCAAAGTGAAATTTTTTATTTGCCTTTTCCTAGTCGTCATGGGAAAGAAAGGCAGAAATAAGAAATATATTATTCCCTGAGAGCTTGTCTAATACCACCAGTACCAGAAATGCATCTCCTTCGCCCGCGCGAGATATTTCTATGCCAGCGGGGAATGTGAATACCGGCTCTGCTATGAAAGACAGACTCTTTCATTTGGCCGGTATTCCCTAATGAGTGGCTTTAGGAGATTAGGGTCCCCCTACAATTCTCCACCCATCCGCGGAGGGTTTCCGTATCCGTCTCCGCGGGGATCTCCAGATCGTAAGACATTCTCGCCTTCGGGGCACTTGAGTTTCCGGCCCAACCGCATCCGCGGGCTTTTTCGATCCTTCCCACATTTCGACTTGGACTCCTTTCCATGAATATGAAAAGGATTTGATATTGCCCTTGTGGTCCATGATTAAATCTTTCAGGATGTCCACATAGACCCTTAAAGCACACACTAAGTATACCCAGTATAGAAATAATAAAACTACAAATGCATACAGCAGATTTCTTTTATTAATATTAATGTCTGACAAGAATTGCGAAAGCTTACTGAATTGATCCAGTGGAGACATGATTGATTGAGACAAAAAAATTCCCTCCAGACAGAAAGAGACTGATTCCTGTACGAGTAGTTAAGAACTAAAGAATGTTGCGTGGTTGTTGACCAACAAAAAGCATGAGAGTCGAAGAACCTGAATCTTCAATTTGGCATAGTGGAAATGCCATAAAGCACGAACCAAGATACATAATACGAAAACCAAAAGCCGTTTGACATCATGATGTGAGTCAATTAGAATAGGTGTAACTGGGTCTTGAGATCCTAATTGCCATGGTTTCGCTGCATCACAAGGAGCCATTGTGAGAAATAGTAATTTGACTAGAACAAGCATTTTCTTTGCTTCATTCTTTAACTGCTCTGCTGCTGGCCGAGTAACTCCTTGCTCTTTTTTGTGATGGCATGCTTCTTTAATTCAATCTTGAAAGATTGAGCCTGTCTTAAGTTATCGTGACTTACCTCATATATCTCTTACGATATTTCAACTTAAGGGCCGGCCCCAGTAGGCTTTTACGGTTATAGATAGAAGTAGGAAAGGTCAATGAAAGCCTACGTTAGCTAGGTTGGCTGCTGCTTGGCAATCGGGTGAGCGAGTTGAATCAGAATCCGCAAGATAAGCAATTTTAGCCGAACATTAAGTAGGTGAACCAGAGCAGGAAGAAGGAGACTTTGGAGAAGAGAGACATCTTCCTTTAGCCGAAGGTTCCGTAGGGGAAGTGGAATCCGTGGAGCTAGTTTCATCAGAAGCAAGTACGGCAGCCGCAGTGGATTATGAAGATTATCTTTATTCTTAATCTCCTCGTTTACCAGGAGAAGCATCTGGGCGAGTTGACTACTATGAAGTAGCAGCTTCATCAGAAGCTGCATCCTCTGTTGATTTCACAAAGCCGGTACTGTTCTTTCTTCCAAGAGTTGCTTGGCTACTTGACCGAGAAGGTGGTGAAGGAGATGGAATCCGCTTGACCGATAGGGCCCTTTGGAGATGAAATAGGTGGAGATCAAGGTACTAAGGAGACGAGAGGAGATGATTGAACGGAAAACTCTATAGAAGTGGGTTAAAAGAAGTCTATTGTGAAGTAGGCTTTTTTTACAGTCTATTTTGTGTCTGGGGCGTAGTTTCTTGCATTCTATCCCGGCAGCTTATGATGAACTAAGTGCCACAGCTGATTCAATCTCAATAGCGCGGGAGTTCGCCGAACAGAGCTCTCCTAACAATCCAAAATAATCTTTCTTGATGGTTCCCCACCCTTTGATTGACCGGGTTTACAATTGGTTGGCCTTTCCTTCGGCTTGTAACAAACGCTCTCAGAGGCCTTGATCCTTTCTGTAGAAATGGAGATTTTCTTTCTCGTACTCGCCCGTACTTGAGACTCTTTCTCGGCTTGACAAAACCTATCTTTCTTACCGTGCAAGCCCTTGCTCGCTTTGAGAAGAGGAATTGGAACTTCTTTTCTTTATTTGCCTTTACTTTAGCCTTGCTTATTCAATTACTAGCTTGCTAACTAGAACAATTCCTTACGTGAGCTACTCAGACGGATTGGACTTCAACCGGCCTAAAAGCAAAGATAAGAAGTGGCCTATTCATTCCCCAATAGATCAGTATATCGCCCCTTCCCTGAGGAAGGCACGGGAGCACCCCCTTAATGAGATCTTGAGCTTGACTCATCGATGGAAAATCTATCTTTCTACTCTTTATCGCCCCGCCTAACATCTCTCATTCCTTTTCACACCCCTTTCGCGGCCTCACCTTTCTAATTACGTATTTTATTAGAAATGAAATGTGTCTTCTTTCTTGCTCTTCGCCGCCTACATCGACGGAACTTCTTCACTCAAGTCCAGATCTGCTTTGTCGCGTTCCTCCCCTTCTCCTTCACTGACTAGACTCGTGCCCACTCCACTGTCGATGAAGAATGTTTTGAGCCCTTGGTATGTCTTTGGCATTGGCAAAGGACAAGGATTTGAGAATAGATCTAGCTCCTTCCTCGTCATTAATATGTTTG
>MKEJ01050377.1:0-22401 GCA_001753735.1 Embelia ribes | reverse complement strand
GTTGATGTTAGGTGATTAAATTTTAAATGTTTTTATTTATACAAAGGGTCTAATTTTTTTTCCTCCCCCAGGCCCTGAATTTCTCAGGACCATGCCTGCTTACACGGTTCACTCCTCCTAACTTAGGGAACTCAGTTGAAGGTTCCCCTTATTCAAGTGGTTCACAATTCACCCTTAATCCTAAAAATAATCATTTAATAATAAAATAATTCAAGAACAAAATAAAAATTTTTGCTATTTAATCTTATGTTATCAAAAATAGGACTTACTATGGCGATTGGCGATCTGGATTGTCCGATCCCAATCGCGGATCCTCTGCGATCTAGATCGGTGAGATTAAAGATCTAGAGATTGAAGCATTACCTGTACAATCTGTGCTGTCATCAAAGGTCTTCAATATTTACACAGAATCAAAAAATTTGGAAAACAAATATTACAACTTTTCACTCCTCTCAAGTATATACGAATACAATTGATGACTAACAATCTTGAGAAGGCTAGCAGACTAGAATGATTCAGAATTTAGATTTGGTCTAGCTTGAATGCTCTTCAATTAATCATGATCTCAAAGTATAGACTTTGGGGCCTTAATGACCAAGGTATAGATTTTGGAGACCTAGTGACCAAGATGTACCGTGCGAGTAACAAAGACACTGCTAGGCCACTTTACACGTAAAGTTCAGGAGGCCCTAGCGATCCTGATTAGTTGTTACTTGTATCTGATTCTTGTATTATATTTCGTTTATATACATGTTTAGTTGACATTGGTTTCATCAAACATGATTTATATTCCTACTTTGATACATTGTTTATTGTATAATCGTTAATTCGGTAGATTGGACACACATTTCTAATCATACCTACTTGATTGTTTAACCACTTTCTTTTATATGAAAATGCCAAACAGAATCGGGAGCTAGAAACCAAGGACTTTGAGTTAGGACATGTTGGAGTTCATTCGAGAATGGTCAAAGTATACCTAGCTTTAAGTTGTATTTGTATTTTCATTCCCAGAAATTTGTATTCGTATTATTGTACAGCCATAAAAGATGATAACCTTTTTGGATTAGATTTGTAATTCCAAATACTGTTTGGAACTTGTATAACAGTATTGTTATTTAAAATATTGGGGCGTTACAACTGTCATTACGCCCAAAACTGCCGGCACTTCTTTACTATTTTGACCCCCTTTTTTGCTTAGAATTTGGTTTTGATCAAAACACAAAAGATGTAAATCAATTAATTCTTTTTCAAGAAAGGTAAAGTAGATTTTCATTAGATTTAGGAGCTGAGAGATATGCCCATTTTGCGAAACAGTGTCAATTATGAATACTCAAACTGTTTTTCTTCATTTTGGCCCTCTTGCACTTTGAATTTAATCTTTACAAAAATATGAAAGTTACTGATTTTTAAATTATCTTTTTAGACATGTTTTGTAAACATCCATTGGATTTATAAACTAGGTGACCTAGCCATTTTACCGAACAACTTTGATTGTGAATGCCGTTTAGGCCTTTACTTCTTCGAGACTTGTTTTTCTTTTAGTTATGTTGTGTTTTGAGTTTGTAATTGACTTTATACTTTCACACAAACTTGTTCAAACATTAATCTCCTAATGAGCATAAATTAAATTTTGTTTTCTTAATCATTTGTCATCATCAAAATATATTTAATCAAAACTTGGGTCGATAATATTTATCACTTCATATATTTCTCTAAGCATTATTTAGTATTTAACTTAAAAGACATATGAAAATTTGTTCAAAATAACTGTATACTAGATTCCATAATCCAATTTGAATATCAAATTTAGATTGCTAGGAGTTAGACTCTTTAGAATAGTGATTTGACTTTCGCAATTATAATAAGAAAAAGGTTTAACAATACTTTTTGACTAAATTTAAAATATTTAATTTATTTTTATTTTAAAATTTTGTATGTTTATTATTTGTAATGCTATTACTAGCATGTATTTGTTATGTTAATATTTATAAATAAAATAATTTATTTTTAATAATTTTTCCTTTGCAAAGATGTTCACTTTTGGTGAAACTTTATTATCATAAATCTTCATTTAGAAATTCTAAATTTTACGATATCTGTGAAAAGATTATGCAAACATATGCCGTGATTAGAACGAAAATAATAAAAGGTACAACTTTTATAACAATATGTGTGTTTGTACGTGCGTATGTAAGTATATGGAAGACATATACTTTTCCAAAATAGATAGTGATATGTTGATAAGTTAAAAGAGATAATGTATATAACACTTCTTGTTGAAGGGTGAGTGAATTTTTCTTAAATTCCAAAACAACAGCATAAATAGATTCATGCATATATTTATGTAAAAAGATTAAGATATTAAATGTATGAATTCCCAAAAAAAATTAAATGAAAAAAACTTATTTAATCTCAGCAACTGATTCGAAAATCAATGGCCCATATGTGCAGGGTAGGGGCTACCCAGCACTTCTGCCAAGCAACCCCCGGGTCCATATTAAATTAGTAAGATTTGGAGAAAATATTATAGTATATTAGATAACATTACATTTATGTATATATTGATGTGATTACAATGAAAATATTTTGTTTCCTAAATTTTGATTGCTAAATTGGTGTGACACATGTCAAAATAATGTATAGGTATTTGTCAAAAAACTATGCATCCACGTGATGTAATTAGAGCGAAAGTATCTAAAAATTCAATTACTACATTAAGAAGAGATAATGATCCTATAGTAACGTTGTATAATTCTAAATAATTTTTAGAATTTTAAATTACATCTAATGGGTTATTCATAGTGTTGATTTATTTACAAAAATTGTTGATTAATTATACAAACTTCAAAATGGAACTACTATTCTTGGTTTTTGATTTGTAAGTTGAATAATTGCAAATAACCACAATCATAATTTAAAGAACAAAAATCAACTTGATTGTTTATAAGAGTGGTGAAACTTAGCAATTGTAAGTTTTAGCAAGATGCAATTAAAAGGAAATGAAAAAATATTATTTACGAAATATCATAATAGTTGTAGAATCATTGGTTATTTATATTAAGATAGCAATGCTATAATTATTTGAATTTGTGCATTTGTGACAAATTTTGCTTTTTAGGATAAGCGTTTATATGGTTTTCAAACACAATATTTAACTCATACTAAGTTATGAAAAAAATAAACTCATAATATTCATTAAAAAAAATTGAGTTTCAATCACAAATATTACTATCGAAGCTTAAATAAGTGAATAAAATGGCGTCTTTCATTATATAAGAAAAAATAATATTATTTTTTGCATTTTGAAAATGAAATCTTATATTGAAATATCACGTGCAACGCATGAAATATCACGTACAACGCATGTGCTCACCACCTAGTACAACTTAAAAATCTCTTTGCGCAAATTCATTTTTTTTTTCTTACAATAGTTTTTGGAAAAAGAAAACAAAATCAATTCCAAAATACTGAAGTCTATGATGAACATCAAAGTCTTAGTAGTGATGATGATGTCGAAGAAATTCAAGAGGAACAAGATGCTAATGATATTGGCACACAATCAACTAAATTCGCTCGACAAGGGAAAGAAGATGAAAAAAGCAAGCTTTTATTATCTGAAGTGATACTGAAATGTGTTGCCGGAGGAAAAAATCTTGGAGGTACCAAGATGTGGCAGTGTAAGCATTGTCATAGTAATTTTAAGAGTACTTTAACTCATAAACATGAACATTTTTTTTTTTAGTGTCGAGAGAGAATTGATGCCAGTAAAAGATAAATAATATACTGATGGAATTTTAATTGTTTCTGATGGAAAAAAATCACTCATCAATATTTTAGCAGTCAATAGACATGTTGCTATGTTTTTGCAAGCAGTTGATCACATCGGGGTGGGAAAAATAGGAGCAAATATTGCAAAACAATTGTTAAGCGCGATTGATGAAGCTAGTCCATCTAATGACCTTCAAATTGTTATATGCAATGCCTAAAATAGCAAAGCGACAGAAAAAGAAGTGGAAAGGGTGTATCCTCGTATATTTTGGTCTCCTTGTCTGGTGCGTACTTTAAATTTGACACTAAAAGATATTGCAAAAATATTTCCTTGGTTAAAAGAAACTTATTCCGAGGAAAAATAATAACAAATAAAATATATTGAAACCATAACCATGTACTATTGTTCGGGCTAATTCTAATTTGGAATTTTTAAAAGTAGCCGAAACAAGATTTGTTTCACTTTATAATGTTGAGACAACTTAAGGTTGTAAAAGAAGCACTAGCAACATCTGTGGTATTAAATTCTTGGAATGAATTAATGAAAAATAGTGATGCAACTACTATAGAAGATGAAAACACGGTTACCGGATATATCGGAAGTGATAAGTTTTGGGATGAGATGGATAATATATTGGCTATTATAAGGCGGATTATCAGATTAATTAGATTTTCATATAAAGAGGGCCTAGTTGTGAGTGAAATTTATGAAGCTATGGGTAATATGCTTGGTGAAATAAAAGATGTCCTGCAAGGTAACAAATATGAGGATGCATATGACTAGATTAAGGCTATAGTTCTTAACAGGTGGGGAAAAATGAATGCTCTCATGCATTGTTTGGGATTTGCTCTATCGCCAAGGTTTTACGATGTTGCTTATGTTAATACCCTAGTTCCGGGAGGAATAATAAGTAAGAGGCCTAATGAAGATGAGGAAGTGGTTAGTGGAGTTTTGCATGTATTTGATAAAATAGCCTCAAATGTTGAGAAATCAAGAGTGTTAAAGAAAGCAATTTTGAAATTTTCATAGAGAAAAGGGTCTCTTTTCCATTGCTGCAGCCATCAGTGATGCTATTACCTTGGATTCTCTAGAGTGGTGGGCAATTTAAAGAGCGGAGACACCCGAATTAGTAGAAGTTGCTAGAAAATTTTTGCCCAACCAATTATTCTTCTTCTATATAAAGAAATTGGAGCACATACTCTTACATCCTTAATGTCAAAAGAAATATGTTTTTTCCCATTACAAATTTATACATAACTACAAATATATTTTTTTTTTATATTTCAAATTTATTTACATTTTTTCTATTGTTTTTTATTTTTATTTTTATTATTTTTACATGATGAATAAGTGTCATCCATTCTAACATTCGTGTTCTATCAAGGTTTCATGAGAATTATAAAGATGGACCGTTTAAGAAATGAAATTTTGAGCCAGAAGATATATACATCGATGATTTGCAAGTGCGGCTTGAAAAGATTAAATATCGATCTTTAGATGATAATGAGGAAGATAATGTAGAGACTCCGTCAATATTGGCCAAAATTCACGACACCCAAAATGACGCATCAAATCCTACACAAGTGAGCTCTAGTCAATCTATAATGGTGGATTTTTCTCAAAGGAATAGTGGAGGATCATCAGTGTCATTAAAGGATAAAGGAAAGAAGGAAGACTTGGTTTGACAAAGATGCTTTGATTTGTCTTTGGAAGTTATCTTTTATGTTTTTTTTTAATACATTTTTTGCTTTATTTCGGAGTTTGGAGTCTTGGAACTTTATATCTATTTGCAATTTATCAATTCATTGCTGAATAGTAATTTAGTAGTATTGATGCTTGAACTTTAATTTTGAATTGTATCTCTTATTTTTTGGCATTTATAATATGAATGTTTGAGATCAGGTGATAAAATCAACCATCAGAAATAGCTAATTATTAACCTAATTTAAAATATTTAACTATAAACAAATTCAACCGTATTCCACAAGCGAATTTAGTTCCGCATAATCGATTTGGAGAAGCCAACCCCCAAATGTACTGCGTACCGGGAAATGGAGGTACCCCGTTCCTAATTTCGTACTGCACATCGTAGCGTTTCAGGATCTAGGCAACATAGGTTGTAAGTCAAAATTATAAAAACTAGTATCAATATCCGGTTGTCACCAAAACTTGTGGTTCCTAACAATGCAAGACTCTCTAATCAAAAGATAAAACACTGCACAAAAAGTAGCTGGAAAAGTAAAACCTCTAAAAAATACCAGTAATTCTTCCCTTGGCTTCATGGGCGGGTGTACATGAAGGACGCATAAAGGCAAGGGGGAAAATTGCCCCCTTGTCCAGGATAAGAATTATTATTATTATTTTTTTTTTTTTACTATGAAAATTATATACATATAATTAAAAACAAATATTTATATTTAAATGTAAATATAAAGTATAAATCATGCGTCTTGGTTGATAATGCGCCGCACTTTGGTTACAGAAGTCATAGGTTTGAATCCTTGTGAGACCTTAATATTTTTATTCCCCAAGTTTTTTTCTTTTTCAGTGGCTTAGTAGTTTAATATTTAATATTATTTTAAAAGTTACTCAAAATATGATATAATTGTATTACATTTTTCCTATCATAGTATTATTATATATTTTTATACTCATTTTTTATAAAATAATTTTCTTTTTATTTTGTTTCAAAAATATATAAATTGATCTAACTTATTACTAATTATGATTTATCAAAATTAGAACAGCACTACTTTAATATCTCTATAAGGTTAATAGAGATTAATAGTATATTCAAAAAGATAATTATACTTTCGATAAAATCTTAAACTATTTTCTCATTCTTGTTATTTGAAGTGTGTATAATGTTACAAACTAAATTACATACTTTTGATGCGTTGCAATGAGCTTTAAAACAAAATTAAATTTCGTAGGTTAAAAATAATTCATATCTTTTTATACATAGGTTTCGCAACAACCCCCCTCCCCTCCTCTTTTGAATTACTAGATCTGCCCCTGCTTAGCTTCGCTTGGCAGAGAAATCTTAGAAGTAATTGGATGAATTTCAAGATAATCAAAGTCAGTAAAAACATAACTGCATTGTGTAAATATTTTTTTTTTTTTTTTTTGGAAATTAACTGCATTGTGTAAATATTACAACTGAATTTTCTGTACAAGTTCCACAAAATCGTACTTTGATATTTATTTTGGTGAGGATCACCGCTACTCAGATCAGGAACCCACCATAGCAGGGATTCAGGATCATTATTGACCTATGTAGTTTTTTTTTTGGAAACTATCTCACATACAGAGCTACATTGCCAACGCCCACGTTCTCACCCTTGCCAAGCACGCAAATTCCCTCATCGTTGCCAAATCCGACCGTGCAGGCTGTTCCAAAGGTGACTTTACTAGTACCACTACCAGTCACTATATTTCCTATGCCAACAACAAATTGTTCTATTCCAACCATCCCAACAACAATGCCAAATATTTGTTTCTTCTCACCATCGCAATCTAACTAGGTGCCACAAACACCACCCCCATCAATCATCACTTCCATTCATTTTATATGAATTAAGTGTATCAGTGGTTCAGTATTTGCTAATTTTTTAGCATTTCCAATGAGATTGTGTGTATTTGACGAATTAAAAGCATGAATTTTCAGATTTATGGTTTTTAATGTCAACTTGTATGATGTCAATATCTGTTGGGATTTCAACTGTCACAGTTTTCTATCATTTTGATGTATATGGAATATATATTCTTGTGTATTGCACAACACTATCACTTCTGGCTTCTTCGGTTTCGGCAGAAAATTTTCATGACAAAATTAGAATTGATTGAATTGCTTGCAAAGGAAACAAACAGGGCAAGTTTTGACCATAGATTCACTCAGACAGAGCAGATACACCCATAGGCTATAACCTATCATTGTCCCCATTGATGGTGATTTCATACAACTATCAAGCAAACCACCAGTCATGAGTTCCTAAATTCACCAGCTGCCAAACCCGAAATCAAAATAGCTAGTGCCACTAGTAAAATAAAAAGTCAACAAAATGAATGTCCTTGTCGATCCGCTTGATTGGTAAATGTATATGTGCAAACTTTTAAAAGCAAAAGAAAAAATAACGAAAGGAAATCAAATAAAAAGAAATAAGTTGACAACCACCATCTCCGTTTTTCATTTCCTACATCTAAAACTAGCATCCCAATAAAAATAATTAAAATGAAGACTCTGCCAATATGAAATATATCGTGGATTAATAAATGCAACGGGATAAAGATAATCTGGTCTGAAGCTACAGAGAAAGAACTTAGTTACCAGTCCAGGAGCTGCTGCCTTGATTATAAACTATTGTTGAAGAGATCTCGTAATTCTTTATAATTACGGAAAGACGCCTCCTCGTATCTGCTTCAGAGGATGTCCAATACAATTTAACCACTGCGGTTGGGTTTTCAGTGTTTATAAAAAACAATATCGCGGCTACATTTTTCTTTGACAGCATCCTCTAAACTCTCAGCTCGGTCAAAATCAACTTTGAAAGTGACCATGGTCATATTATCTTTGCCAGTATCATAGTCCTGCTTGATGTCCTCGACTTGAAAAGATTGTAGCTGCAAATTAGAAAACGGACTTACTTTTATGTGCTAATAAAAAAATGTTCAGTATTTATCCAAGCAACTATACATGATGCATTGGTGAAAGAAAGATGAAAGCACAGTCTAGAAAAAGTGAGAACCAATCAGAAGACTGCTGCAGCAACAGTATTAAATTCCTCTACGAATAGATGAAAACAGCACGAATACTAAACAAGGAGAAAGAAAAATTAATATAACAGGCACAACAAAAGGGTTGGGCAAGAGAACTGATAAATGTGATACTCTACATTGCCAAACTAACCTGATGATAAACAACACCCAGAAGATCAAAAGGAACCTCCAGACCCATCGGGACCTGAATAAGAAATATTATCACCACAGCAAATTAAATCCACTAAAGTTAACATCAGAAATCAGTAAACTCAAATGCGAACACCATGTTTTTGGCACGTAAGAAGGCTTTCAAAAATCATATGCACCATCAGAAACTTAAAAATTAATAGACACAGTCTGTGTGTGTGCGTGTAAGAGAGAGAGAGAGAGAGATTACTTTTGATTTCACAACACAAGTTGGTGCACTTTTCAAGCATTCTGTAGCAACTCCTCCATAAGCCCTGACTAGTCCTCCAGTTCCCAGTTTGATACCTCCAAAGTACCTGGCACCAAGGAAAAACAACTAGATAGAACAAGAAGATTACAAATAGATGATCATTATGCAAACTAAAGTAGATGCGCATGATAGCTGCTAAAATCATGACAGACTAATGATGCTTAATGATGACTACCATTTGCAAAAGGAACAGATATACCTTGTCACAACCACCATCACTCTATCTATTCCTGAAGACATAATGGCAGATTGTATCGGTTTGCCAGCTGTACCAGATGGTTCACCATCATCATTACTCCTAAACTGTTCTCCAACCTAGAATGCAATGAAATGGCATTCTGCTAAAATAGAGGAAATGCCATAAAAGTGATCCCACTTGTATGTGACATTCTAAACTGTTCTCCAACACATGCTCATTATCTCTTTCTTTAATCCATCTAATTTGAACATAAACTTCAGTTCATTCGTTTAACAAGATAACATTCTGATACCATTACCAAATTCAGTCATTTCAGATCCACTTGTATGTGACAAAGTGCTTGCTACTTCCAATTGTAAAGAGAAAAAACTAAAAGATCGACTGCACAAGTTATAACATGGAAGCAGAAGAGGCGCGAAAATGCCATTAATTATAAAAAATTTCAAGATCCCACGTGAAAACAACTCTTCATATGCTTGTCGAGATGAACTGCTTACCAGTCAAATTAAACTCTTTCAGAAACAGGGCCACGAGTAAATGTCAAGTCTTTTATCAGGAGGAATGTCTAGTGAGTTGCTAATTAATTACCAAATCCATAACCACTTTCCCTATTTCATTTACCGTGATAAAAATTTCAGTCATATGTAATTTGCAGATCATGAATCGTATCCCAGCACCAAGATGGAAAATCACCATTGCTCTAATTTAATCTCCTTTTCAAGTCTGACGTGAAGTAATGACACTGGAAGCAAAGTTTATCTGGTTTTCCTTTTTGGATAATCAAGTTACCAGAAAATACTAGTATACTACCAGCATAAAATGCCCACAAAAGATTTTATATACCTTGTAAGCCCAACAATTATGTGTTGCCCGTGGATCCCGAACCTATACCAAATAAGAAATAAGCCTACATCATAACACAGTATAAAATAATTCAATGAAACCACAATATCATCATGCTTGACAAAACAAAATCATCAGACTGTAGCTCAACTTCAGAGACAATAACATTCCATAAAAAAAACTCAGAGAAAAACACATTCCGAAAGAGAAAAATAAAAAAAACAAAGCTTCAGAGACAAATAACATGAGCTTTAAGTTAGAAAAAGAGAAGTACTAACCAGAACCCTTGAAATGGACAAAGGATGAAGATTAAGGGCTTGCTTGGACATAAACAATTTTCAATTTCGTTATAACTAGTGTTTACTTCTTCAACTTATATTTATAAGAATCTTCTTTCTTCAACTTTGAAAATGCATTTAACAGAATGTTATTGCCTAAAACATACAAATCATATGTGCAGATACGTGCATCTATATTCTATAAGTTGTAATAGATTTTTCAGACCAACCTATCAAGACCAAAGAAACCTATTGGAGAACCAAAATCAAGTTTTCTTAGTTTCACAAATTTCTACTTTATGGAAACCCATTTTATATTTGTGATGCGATACAAAGACCAGACTAGTATACAAGGACTCCAAAATTTCTTTGGGCGCAGTATTTTTGTTTGGAAACGGAAACAATTTGGATGAATAACAGAACCCGAGTGGTAAAATGGAAACATGAAAACAATGAATTAAAGTCCCATAATATAAACTTCAAACACCATTACATAAACCAGTTAATGAGTGTAAAATGATTGTTTTCACCCAAATGAAATAAAATATGGATGGTAATTAAAGCCCAATAATACTAACTTCAAACACCATTACATAAAAAAGTTAATGTGCGTAAAATGATTGTTTTCACCCAAATGAAATAAAATATGGATGATTATGCACTAAGCAAATACATCGAACATAATAATTCACGCCGCTACACTGTAATAAGAGAACAAACGAAAAACTATAATTAACAAATTACAACCACACATGTTAAAAAAACACACCACTTGAACATGAAGTTAAAAAGAACATACCACTTGAACATGATGTTAAAAAGAACAACTATTGCCACAACAATATTTACAACACTGTGGAAAGCATGGTTGTTTCTATAGAGACTGAAATGTGGGAAAGTTTAAAGTTGTTAGAGCGCTCCCACCGGTGCCCCAAAATTGCGCCATATCCTAATTATAGGCAAACAAACGTCCAAACACTCTTCAACCCCCAAAAACATGCGAATTTGCTAAAGTGCTCTTCTTGAACTAGGGGTTACACTTCATCCCCATTCTATTTTTATGTTTAGGTGGTCCATTCTCCATATCTCAGCCTCTAAATTTGAGATTTAGGTATTAAAATTTAGAGGCTTAAAATTGTTACGATTCGGGGTATATAGAAACTATTGGGTCATTTTGAGGTATATAGGAAATAGAAGTGAAAATGAATCTAGGAAAGGTATAAATAGTTAAGATTAGATTAAAACACATTTTAAATTTTTTGTTATGGTTTATGATTATTACAATAATTTTAAGAAATTCTGTAGAAAGACAAACATTTCTAAAATCTTTGATTTCTTTCCGAGAAATGGATTTCTAGAAATTAAATGAGAAAGATGGTGTGCTCATGAGCATTCACATCAGTCTTTCTCATTTCATTTCTTAATCCAACTTTCTCGAAACTCATTTCTCCTACTAGAAATCCATAATTTAGAAATAGCTCACCCTGGTCTTTCAAAATTTGTTTAAAAAATTATTCAAATAATTATATGATATAAAATATAAAAAAATTGTAAAAAAATAGTTTTCCTAATCTTAACTAGGGTTTTATTGATAGATAATAGATAAAATGTTAGGTGTTCGCCGCAGAAGGATTCTGAATATTAACGGTGCTATCATACTATGGCTTGACCACTCACGACATAATCATTATCATCTGCCATAGTATAGCCAAGGATATCTTTCCACGAGATATCATCCCCATCGTAAGCATCAAGCTGTTGATGCAGGAAGAGTCCCACGAGGATGGGGTTCATGAAATGGTTGGGATCACCTGCCACTGCTTCAGGGCTCTGGGCATTGTTGATGATCGGGTCCTGAACATTATTGTTGTTGAGGTTCTAAGCAACATTGTTGACTAGGTCCTGAATGTTGTTGACGAGGTTCTGAATAGCATTGTTGACCGGATCCCAAATGTAGTTGACAGGGTTTTGAACATTGTTGTAGACCGGGTCTTGAACGTTATTGTTGACGAGGTTCTAACTGTTGTTGACCGGGTGCTAAATGTTGTTGATGGGTTTTGACCATTGTTGACCGAGTGTTGAACGTTGTTGACGGGGATTTGACCGTCGTTGACCCGGTCTTGGACGAGGACGATGTTGTTGACAGGCAAGGATGGATCCAGGAATCTGAACAAGGGGCAAAATCTATATATAAAAAAATATAAATTATTTTTAACAATTGGAAATCTTATTTTCATTTTAATGCTCATTTCAACACATCAAAAGTGAAATTTTATATCGTAATTTAATTTGGAATCCTATATACACTTTAATGAAAAAACATGAGCAAAAGTAAAAGATTTTATCAAAAGTCCGATGATCTTTTTGTCAATTTTTCTTTTCAAATATCTCAACATGACTCTACGATAAAAGAAAATAAAAAATTAGAAACTAAAGAGGAAAGAAAAAGTGACCGAGTACAATAGTATAATGTTATAATTTAAATTTACTTTACCAAACAAATCAATTATAATTACTTCTAATCTAAATTTTGAATTTTTAGAATTTTGAGAATTTTTTTATGGTTCACACAATTACAATTAGAACTATATCTAATCAAACTCAATCACACCAAATCAAGAAAATCAATAATCACTTTTAATTATATAATAATTATACCTAATCAATAAATAATTTTAGAATTGATAATATTAGAAAACAAAATCATTTTATAATCCTAGAGGACTAGACTTTTCACAACGTTTACAAGCATCTATAGATCTTAGAAACAATTCTATTCACTAATTCACTAATTTTTATAAGCAATAGATCAGCCAAACAACAAATCAAACTAAAAGTGAATAAGGGATGAGGCATACCTTGAGAGATCTGTGTAAATTAGGACAAAATTAGGAGAGGATGCCCTTGGTCCTTGCCGACTACCGCCGCTCGCCGGATTACCACTAGTAGCAGTAGCGCCACCCTGCCAACTACCGCAGAGAGCCGGTCCACCAAAGAGAGATATCAGATTATCAGAATCGACAGTCACAGACTCACAGATCACAGATGGGCATGGGTCCTCCTCTCCTCCGTTAGGTTAGAGGGAGAGGCGGAAACAAATGAAATATAAAAATAAAAGGAAAAAAATATATATACATATACATATATAGAAGGGATATTTTCGGAATAAAATAAGTTAGGGGTATTTTAGTAATTTCACTCAAAAAAATAAAGGGGGTCAATTGCCCCCCCTTGCTTGAACTTGCTTCCGCCAATGTTGACTAGTTAAGGACAGGTGGTTCCAAGGGGTTTGGAGTATTGTTCATGGGGTTCAGCATAAGTTGTTCCAAAGGGTTCGGAGCTTTGTTCACTGAGTTCAGCACAGGTGGTTCCAGCCGGTTTGGACCAGTGTTGTTCACAAGGCTCAGCATAGGCAGTTCCAAAGGGTTCGGACGGGTGGTGTTCATGGGGTTTTATTGATATATAATAGAACCCTCTAGACCTGCCAGTGACGAACACCATTAACGACACTCTAAACCCTTTAAAACCACCTACGGCAAACACAATCAAGAGCAATGCTTTGAACCCTTTGGAAAATTGGAACTACCTATGGCAAACACCTTCAACGGCACCGCTTTGAAACTTTTGGAACCGCCTACAGTGAACACCTTCAACAGCAACACTTTAAACCCTCTGGAACCTCATGTGCTTAACCTCGTGAATAACAACACTTCAAACCCTTTGGAACCGCTTGTTCTGAACACCGTGAACAACGTTCCAAACCCTCTAGAACCGCCTACATTAAACCCCGTGAACATCATCAGTCCGGACCCTCTGAAACTGCCTACTTTGAACCTTGTGAACAACACCAATTCGAACCCTCTAGAACCATCTATGCTGAACCCATTGAACAACACCAGTCCGAACCCTCTGTAACCGTCTATATTGAATCCTGTGAACAACACTGGTCTGAACCCTCAGGAGCCACCTATGTTAAACCCTGATTCGAACCTTCTAGAACCACGTGTTGAATCCCGCGAATAACACCGATTCGAACCCTTTGGAACTGCTTGGGCTGAATACCGTGAACAAAAACTCTCCAAACCTTCTAAAATCGCCTGTGCCGAACCTCGTGAACAACACTCTGAGACAACCTGTGTTAAACCCTGTCAACAACAGTGCTCCAAATCCCCTGGAACCGCCTATCCTAAACCCCATCAATAACTTCGTTTAGCACCCATTCAACGACAATGGTTAGAACCCCGTCGACAATAAATTTCAGTACCCAGTCAATAATAGTTAGAACCCCATCAACAACAATATTAAAGACCCAGGCAACAACAATGTTCAAAACCCCGTCAACAACGTTCAGGACCCAACAACACTAAGAATTCCGTCAACAACGTTCAGGACCCGGTCACCAACGTTTCTCAGAACCTCGTTAACAATAACATGCAGAACCTGATCAACGACAATGCTCAGAGCCCCTAGAGCCCTGGCAGGTGATCTTAACCAATTAGCAGACTCCATGTACAATAGCATTCTCATTAATCAGAATCTTCCTCACTTATGGGCAGGTCAAATATCCAAAAACCCAACAAATGCACATAGCGAGTGGAGTCAATAATAACTTTTTAATTTTAATCAAACAAGCCTTTTGTCTTTGATATATGTTAAATTTATAATTGTAACAATCATACAAGTAAGGTTTTCTAGAAACTGAGAAAAACAAAAACATCGATGCGGAGCTTTCCTCAACTTTAATTTCTCAAATGAGAAATCAAAGAGGAGAAATTTGCATACAAAAATATTGATGTGAATGCTCTATTCGAGCATTTTGAGGTATATGTACATATATATATTTATAAATTAGAGAGAACCTGGGTAAGGAAGGATTGGGCGGAGCGTTCGTCGGAAACAGAACCAGCGATGGCTATGAATTTGCTCTTTTTGATCTCGCGTTCGAAAGTAACCCTCTCCGCAATCGTCGTGAATGCACCTGCGCTGCTACTAGTAGCGGTGGTGACCATCGTTCTTTTTCCACCGCCGGAGATAACGCATAGGCAAGGGCAGTGCAGCGCACGGCGGCGGCGGTGATGATTGCAAAGGTTGCGTCTCAGCCCTTGGAGATGGTGGCGGTAGGGGATAGGATTACACGCTGACAATGATGAGATCACCGCCTGCATTTGTTGTGTTTTATTACGAAAATATTTCAATTTGTAAATAAATAAGATGGTATTCTAAAATTATGATTTAATACAAGTATTAAAGTTTTAGTAAAAAATCTATTAGTATATAACCTTCAATAATCTCCCATTAATTTATCAAAATTAATCTAAATTAGGAAATACATCACGTGTTGTCTGTTAACTTGCATATTAGTGCCATGTGATAGGCATTAAAATTTATATATATATATATATATAAACATAAATATCTATATTTAAATGTAAAAATATACTATTATATTCCATGTGTCTTTGTAATTAGCGCACTGCACTTTCATTACAAACCCTTGTGGGTCCTTAAAATTTTTATTATCCAGCTTTATTCTTTTCTTTTAACATTTAGATTAGTTATAGGGTGGATTGAGCTTGTATTTTTTTATAGCATTTATATGAATTATTTTGTGTTGGCTTGTAACTAGTGATTTAATAGTTTTATATTTAATATAATTTTAAATTTTACTCAAAATATAATAAAGTTGTATTACATTTATCGTATATCAGTATCATTATACATTTTTATACTCACATTTTCTACAAAATAGTTTTTTTTTTATTTTGTTTTAAAAACATATAAATCAGTCTAATATGCTCACCAAAATTATTTGCAATTTATTTTGATGATACAATAATGATATAATAAATTTAATTAATGCTCAATAATTGTGGACTAATATTTTTTTATGAGTATGATCAGTTATTAGTGTGTAAAAAGCTTGGGAATCGAATCTATTCAATATAGAATGGCCTCCTATGCATTATCAAGTTTGAAGTGCAAAGAGGCAAAGAAGTATCGACGGTTGGTAAAGGAGTGTTGACATATGTGGAGGTCCAGAAGCAATTTCAATCAGGACCGTCGACGGTGGTAAGTAGGGTGTTGATAGTGGTTCCAACAATTTCAATCAGGACTATCGACGATGGTTGTAGGGTGTCGACGATGTTCCAAATATAACGGTCAGATTTTTTAAAGACTAATTTTGCCTAATTAGCCTAATAACGACTAATAATAGTTAGATTAATTCAAATGGCCATTAATGACTATAAATAGAAGATCAAATGAAGGGTTATATACACTTGACCCATCTACCCAAGCAAGAATCAGGCTCAAGCTCTCATTCTACAATTTTCATCATCTATTGAGCAATTTAAGCACTAAAAGCATATTTTCTTCTAATTAATTGACTGTATTACTCCTCTCAAGTGTTTTAAACTTCATTGTAATAATCAAATCTTGAGATTAAGTAGGGTGTTGTAATTTCAAATTTTCTACCAAATTGTAGAGTTTGAGGGGGTGTCTCAAGACCAAGAAGAATAAGAATAGCTAACACCCGTGAAGTTAGATTGTAAACGTTGAATAAAGGATTAACGTGACTTCGAGGGAGGATCTTGAAGAAGTAGACATAAGCATCAACAGATGTCTGACCGAACCACTATAAAAAGTAGTGTTTGCATTATTTCTTTCCCTTATTTTCATTTGATATTATTGTTATTGCATTATTCTATCTCTTCTTAATTATTGTTATTTGATTATTTGTTTTTAAAAGTAGTTTTTATCATTCTTTTTAAACAATTATTAAATGTCAATTCAGCCCCTCTCTTGTGATTTGCCGGAGGACCAACATAATATATTGCTAATCATGATTTATCAAACTTAGAACAATACTACTTTAATATCTCGATAAGGTTTATAGTTTATTTTAAAAGATAATCATACTTTCAATAAAATCTTTAACTATTTTCTCATTTTTGTCATTCAGAGTGTATATAATATTCCAAACTGGGTTATGACATAAAATTATACTTTCAACTGCAATGAGCATTAAAATAAAATTAAACTTTTCATTAGTTAATAACAAATTATATCTTTTTATACATAAATTTTATCCCCCTTGTTCGAATTTCTAGATCTACCCCCGGTGATGTAAATATTTTATTCTTTTATTATTAAATAAGTTTAAAATAAATAAAAATAAATATATATTATAAAGAACACTTTCCATCTCTCTATCAAATCCAACACAGTCCTACTCCCCCTCTCCCTCCCCCTCTTCTACGTTTCTCCCCTCCCCAATCCTTCCCAATCAACCGCACCCTACCCTTCCAATATATTCTTCTAGCTGCCGGCCCTTCTTTCCTCCATTCCTACCTGAACATCGTCATCACCCGTTACTACAGCCCATCGCCTCTACATATACGTATATTTATATATATGTGGAATTTGTATATGTATATATACAGAAAATAGGAGTGGAGTTACAAATTGGGGCTTTGGGTTTTCTTAATCGATTATTTCTGAATTTAGGTTTGTAATAGGGAATTTTTGGAATAGAATCATGTTTTATTGGCATTTTGCTTAAATTTATTTGAGTTATGAAATTGAATCCAGATTTTATTTTTTGATTTTTTGTTGAATTTTTTGTGAGTTTTAGAATTAAATTCATTTTATATCCTATTTTTTTCTAACTTTGATGTAATTGGAATTAATTTCAGCATGTGATGGTTTGAAAGTGTAACAGCTAATATTTGAGAGGCCAAATACATTTTATAGTCTAGGCTAAATTTTGGATGGTTGACTATAATGAAACCACTATGATGTCTTGGGTTTGCAGTCCAGCCAAGAGCTGTAATTGCATCCACGTATCTTCCTCATTGCATTGGCAATTTCC
Source organism: Embelia ribes (assembly GCA_001753735.1). Lineage (NCBI taxonomy): Eukaryota > Viridiplantae > Streptophyta > Magnoliopsida > Ericales > Primulaceae > Embelia > Embelia ribes. The sequence goes on along the minus strand of MKEJ01050377.1, from coordinate 4,224 downwards.
TTCTATCTCCTGCTCCATCTTCTCAATGGTCCGTTGTCGGGCCTCGTATTATTGTCGAATGTCCACCTAGGCGGCATAAGATTGGACCGCCGAGCTCAACATCGCGGACTCGCCGTAAAAGGAAAACCCACCTTCGATCCCAGTTTGAAGAAACTATCATGGCTTGGGTCACTGACTACTTTATAGAAAAGCTTAGTTTCATCAATTGCCCGAGGTTCTTGCGTACCAGGAAGAGGCTAAGACCTCTCAATTTGCAATGCCACCGACCGATCCTACATTATAAGTGGAAACATAATTAATATAAATAAAACAATTATTAAACTTCAATGTATAAATTTAAATAACAATATGCTTACATATATGCGGTGGGCCTTCTTGTTAACAAATGTCACACTATCATGACCTTTGGTGCACATGTGTCTAAAGGTCCCCATTGGCCTGCCATCCTTGCCATCATCAGCCTTTAAAAAATAAAATAATTAATATGCAATATAAATAATTGTAAGGAAATAAGATTACAAAAAATATTTCATAAATTAAAAAAAATTACTAGCCTCTTAGAGTGTGTAGAAGTGGAGATCGACCCGCCATGGTCATCCGCTCATCCAAACCCGATTAGCCGAATTCCTATGAGACTCGGCAATGGTTTCGGGATTTAGCCAATGAGCCAAAAACTTAGTTCATTCAGTTTCAGTGAGACCAGGGGGCTTGGCCAAAGCCTTCTCTTTGATGTCATAAATGTATTGTTGGTAGACGTAAGCCACCCTTGACTTCCAAGCCGCGTACATGTCTGACTCACTACTATGCCAGAAGCATGATTTTTGCGCATTTAATGATTATTAGAAAGATTAACATTATATTAATTACATACAATATATATATAAAGAATTCAACGCTTACTGCCTGAAACGCTCCCTAGTAAAATTTTCTCAAATAGTTCCAAAGATCTATTTTATTACTTTAGATTTATTATAAATATTTAAATAAGATATGTTTAAGAAAATTTTAATGTAAATTATGTCACATACTTCCAGACAATGATAACCAAAAAGCGCTTTTTGGACCCCCAATGCCCATCCTGTGACCTGGATGGGGCGATTGCATCATGATTGGACCCAAAAGATCCAACCGGTGACCTACCAGCAGGAGTTGCATCAGCTCCGGTAGTGGCAACAACATCAATAGCGATGTCCTCATCGCCGTACAGCATCAAACTTCATGCTCGTAGAGCTCAACTGAGTGATAATCGATTTAAATTCATTCAAATACTCCTTTAATTGAAAAGTTTCTGCGAAAACTGAACCTTATTTGCAGCGATAAGCTTTTCATATATATCTACAAACCTATGCATCAATCCCTTTATCTTAATCTCTTTTTGCAATATTGAAAGTAACTCTTCAATAAAGAGAGACACTGACAACTTTTGTTTCTATAATTTTCCATACACCTTCCTTCGTATCTACAAGTTTATTATTTAGGATCTAATAATGATCCTTATCATAAAGACAACCCTCCATGTGCTTCTACTAGAAGTTTAATCTGATTTGTTAAACTTTTCACTCCCGATCTTTGTAGTCATTTCTTCACAACCGACGGCTCCCACTAAATCGAGTCACAACCAAAATCTTTTCGACCCAAGGCTTGGAGCCAGAACCAAACTTAGCACTCTGATACAACTTATAGTGATATTCTCTCATTAGTAACTTCAACTAAGAAAAATGACACTCCCCAAAAGATCAATCATGGAACAATACACTCGTTCAAGCAAATGAAATACACACACAAAAACACAGAGATTTTTATGCAACTCACCAAATATGGATACGTCCAAGGTCCCGTTAGCTTTATATATTCCCCGCCATTTGTGAACATCACTTTTTGAAAATGCCATGTTAGAGTATTTGTACCATTCCGAATCCATGTCCAATATCCGTGTCTATACTATATAGGTTATAGTTTGACCAAAAATGGGTTACACCAAATTCAATTCCGTTAACAAAGGGATTTGTAAGATTTATCAAAATAGTGGGTGGAATTGTAGATTCTTTGATAGTTGAACCATTAATGGATTTATGCATATACTTTTTCCCAATATGATTATTTGAACTTGAAGTTGTTATGTGTGTAGGCGTGTATACCCAAGTATGTATTTACCAGCAAAACCATTTTGAGAGCAGAGCTTTTGGTGTTGACCATATCGAATTGGAAAATGCAAGCTTGTACCTTCATAGACTATTTCCTTAAGAAGATCAATGGTGATCACAAACTTCAATTACAACATCTTGTCTCCAAATCAATCCAACTCATATTAAGCACACTTCAAGGTATGCCTTTATTGTATTGATGATTAATGCACCATGATGTATATATACTATACATATACCGTCAATGTGAAAATCTCGTGATCTCGCTAGCAACGGTAGACACATGAATCCATTCAACTTGTGATGATATATTTTTATGGATTTGGGGGGTGGGAGTTGTCTTAAGGTAGCAAGTTGTCTAACATTGAGAGGTTAAGATGTAATTTTGTTAACAATGATATGGCATATTAATCTATTGGCAAAATCTTATCCTCTGATATCTGAACACTCCGGATCTTATTTTTGCAAGGGATGCAATTTGAGTTTTCCTTGTATCCATGGTCAATGTGAAAATGATCAAAACTAGCTTAAATTTTTTTGCAAAAATTTCTCAAAACTTTTGAAGTTTTGGGGCCGTGCCGCAACCATGGGGTAGGGAACCTAGCAATTTTTCAATTCTTAGCATCCTAAGAGCATTCATATCAGTTTAGTTATCCGTATTAACTAAAATTATCAATTATTTCTAGTTTACATATTTACATTTTACATTTGCATGTGTAAACTAGATGAGAGGAGAAAAAAAAATGGAAAAAGAAACGAAAATTATGAGAAAAGTATGGAAGATGTGAGATAATGTGAAGGAGATGTGTGCTTAAAAATAGGAGTGGTGACAAAGAAACCTTTTAGCTAATGAATAGTGAATAGATAAATTTATCTATTGGCTTAGCTAATGGCTAAATTAACTACTGGATTACATAATATGATGTACACCACTTTTTTCAAAATTTGAAACATTTTATAGCTAAAATAGCTAAAAATGTTAATTTACCTAATCTAATGTGAATGCTCTAAGCTGAATGTTTTTGCTATTTCGGTATACTAAAGATGGGATGTAATGGTTTTTTCTTGATTTGTAAAAATCTAGTGCTTTTGCTTATAGGCTGCAACCAAACAAACTTTTATCATCCTATTTTTTAGGATTGAAAATTATAAAATAAGTATTAGATTATATTAATATAGTTTGAAATATTGTCTATAACGTACCGGAAATTTTGAGTGATTTTTTTGCAATTTCATTTAATAAATAATATCATTAATGTGTTAATGATATAATTTATTAAATGAAGTCTTTGGATATTTGTGCATCGCTTGTGTAGCGACTTTAGAGACGTTGTGTTGGTGTATCATTGTGGAGACGTTGTGTATGATCACTTATGGGAATGATTTGTGATAGAGTGTTTTGTGAAGTTGTGATTGTGCTAGTATCGCGAGACTTAGAGATGAATGTAATTGTGGAGTTGTTGTGAGCGGTATTTGTGAGAATGATGATTTGTGATAATTGTGGAGATGTATGTGTTTCATGGAAATTGTGGAGATTCTTTATCGCTATGAAACTTAGAAGAATTTTCTTGGGTTGGTTATAAGGTTTAGAAGTAATTTTTGTAGCATTAAAGAGTGTGGTAGGTGTAGTAGTTAAAATAAATGATGGAGAAGTCTTGGAGAATACCTCAGAGGAAACGAGTTGTCGTGACCTCATGGGATTTTTCCCGAGGCTAAGATTATTTTTGTTAGACTCCTCAGATAGTATACTAATTGGAAAAAATAATTGAACTGACGTTGAGTCACAGGGTGGAGTTACGAGGCTAAACATAACCCAAGTAACATTGAACAGGTGCTGGATGATCTGAAATTAGGGAACCGTTTGGATGGTGGTTAGGAGTACGAACAGTCATTAGGCATTCGGAAGGTAGTTAGGCATTTAGACGGTGGTTCAGAGTTCGGACGGTGGTTAGGCGTTTGGACCGTAGTTGTGGCGTCCGGACGGTTAGGGCGATTAACTGCAGATTCGATTAAAACACAAATTTTAGTCAGTATTGGCTTATTATTTCACCCAAATAGAACATAATAGAAAGAGAGGGAG
>MKEJ01050366.1:0-13711 GCA_001753735.1 Embelia ribes | reverse complement strand
TTAATCAAAACTTGATTACAGCACTCAGATGAGTAAATTACATCATTATACTACTTCATTACAGTATAAAATGATTGTACAGTAATTCTACAGTAGTGCTACAGTATTGGCTGAAAATAGGGGCCTTATATTTAGTATTGATTATATATGACAAATACTACCTCATGGTCATAGATAGTGTTAATACTCTTAATCTATCATGCCCCAAAATCCGCAACCCTGGGGACGTAATCTATAAACAGTATCAATAACTACCCATCTCATCACATCCACATCAATGTGCCATAATATAAATGTAATAGCCAAAATATAATACATCATTTGATACCAATAAAAGACAACATCTGATATAACACTGATGCCAACATATAACCAAAATAATAATGGGGGTATAAATACGTTCTTAACCTCGAACTAGAGCCAGAACCTACTTATACTTCATAGCACTACCCCTGCTAATTAGAGTGCGCCACTACTACAAAATAAAGATACATAAACATCTGCGCTAATATGTGTGGCAAAAGAATATATGTACAATAACATCCACTGCTCGGCCCCTATCTCAGCTCTGGGCTCGTCTCGTACCTATAATGTCACATGGTATATATATAGGAAAAAGAGAAACAATAATGCACGGTTATCTAAGTAACTCAACTTATAAAGAAGAGACTAGGTTATATGCATATGTATGAATACCAACTCTACAATATATGAATGCCATGAGCATAAAGATATGTAATGATGCATGCCAACTCCAACCCACGTATACATGCATCAACACCAAGTATCACCAATGCATGCCACAACAACACCAACGACAAGTTCCTCCAACACACGCCACAATGTTTAGGGCTATAAACACCTATACACACAACACCAACACTAGGTGCCACCAATACATGCCACAACAACACCGAGATTAGCCAATCTACTTTTTGGTCTAATCAAGTCTTCATTAATTGCCTGTCTACTCCAAGGTCAACTAATGGTAAAATCCTAGATGGGGTTTTCCGCCTTTCACAGTAGGGCTGAATGACCCCTCTTGCTTAATAAATACTAAGCTTGGCCAATCAACTCATTAGCAGAAGCAAAGTATTTAGATTTTAATAAGAGTCCCAGATTATTTTTAAAAAAAGTAACAATGCATACATTTCTTTTATATAAAACCAACACATATGTACAACCCCCGCCTGAATGTAATGTAATGCATTCTAATATGATATGAGCATGTTATCAATCCCCGCAAATGAAATGCATCAACAACTCTATCAACCCGTTATAATCAGCTCTTATAGACATGAAATATTAATGCATTTTAAATGAAAAATGCACATGATATCAACGCCTCAAATAAACATGTACTCAATAAGATCAACCCCTCGTCAAAATATAATAACTCTTGATATGATTACCAACTCTATAAACATATAATCAACGCATTATATACCAACTCCACTTTCATATTCAAGCCATTATATATATCGTCTCCACTAATTCTACTCTTAATAAATATCACGTCAACAACACAATTTATATATTATATCCATATACAACTCCATCAACACAAGACATATCACAACTCCCTCACCGCAATATATTATCAATACATTGTATATATATATATATATATACATATATATATATGTATGTATATATTATCTAAACTAAGCTAGACATCAACTCTTCAAGTCATGCAACTGGTTTATTAAATTGGGAAATAATTAAGGGTTATTTAAATCAACAGTTTCGATAAAATTCTGTGGTCCATATGTTTTAATTGCAACTTTATACTCTCAAGTTTTCAAACTCGGACTGTTTGACTAATTTCTAAATGAAATGTCAAATTAGAAGATTAAATTTAGATGCCTACAAAATATAGAAAATCATATTGATTGTCTAATATATTTGCTAGTAAATTATAATTAGATGGTGACATTCCTATAGATTTGAATCAATATTGGCCATTTTAAATTGTTTGATGGCCCAATTATATTATTAGTTGCTAATAACCAATCCGAACTTAACGAGCCAAGCTTTTATGATTCATGCTGAGCTCGTTTAGTCAAACAAGACAAACCAAGCCAATTTGATATCATGCATATACCATGAAGGGAACTAAATCTATCGATTTTCTCAACATACGCGGATTAAATCTGTCTTTTTTGTAAAATTTGGGGCCAAATCTGTCTATTTTCCAGAATGTGGGAATAATTATTTTTTGTTCAATTAAGATAATATATATATATATATATACACGTGGAAATAGGACAAATATTTTGACAATTTTTTAAGTTGTTGAATCTGAAGCAATTAACGGTTAGAATATATTTATCCTCTCTCTCTATTTTCTCTCTCTATTTTTTCTTGATATATTCTAACCGTTGATCGCTTCATATTCAACGACTTAAAAAATTTGTAAATTTGTTTTTCGACACCAAAAAGAGAATAATTAATGACGTGGAAATTATTATTATTATTATTATTATTATTTTTTTGAATATGTAGAAATAGCGTGTTGGATGTACACGGGGGAGAGGCAAGCGGGGACGGTTCGGAAGAAGTACTTGGAAGCGGTGCTAAAACAAGACGTTGGGTTCTTCGACACAGATGCTCGGACTGGGGATATTGTTTTTAGCGTCTCTACCGATACCTTACTTGTCCAAGATGCTATCAGCGAGAAGGTTATTTTCCCTTTTCGTTTAATTAATTCCTATGTTCCCTATTTTAGCCTTAGGTAGATACAACATTCCCATCCAATCTTCTCATTTAATTTTCACAAACTTATTTCTCCCACCATAAATCTAAATTTTAGAAACTGTTCATGCCAATTTTTTTTAATAAAAAATTCGTCTATAAATAATAGATTTAGTTTGACCAGCACAAACTATTAAGTAATTTCAAATTCAGATTTAGAATGAATGCTAGTTATCAAGTGTCCGTGTAAATATTTAACATACTCTTATTTTTAATAATTAAGAAGGGCAGTAGTGTAATTTTTTTTTTTGTACTTACTGAATTTTTCTAAAATGAAAAGTGATCAATTAATTTTGGACAATCCAAAATAGAAATCAATCTAATTATTTGTGAATGAAAGTAATCATGTAATCAACTCCAAAAATATGTTTTTCCGCATGTTAAGCAAGGGTCTCGAAGCTTTTGTGGGGAATTTTTTTTTTTTGTCAATAGTAAATTTTCTTATTAAAAAATATATTTCTGTAAAGTTTTATAAAAAACTGAAAAATATTAGGGATTTAGAAAATGCTATTAGGCCCTGTTTGTGGGTTGGTTGTATATAACGCGGGCCCTATGTGCACGTTAGCAATCATTCAACTATTGTGAACCATCCTCAGCATGAGTTTGATTTGGGTGGGGCTAACATATATGTGTGCCATGATCCCTGTTTGGAACCAACTTTTTTGGTAAAAAAGTTGTTTTAAAAAAAAGTATTCACAAAAATTGAAGCTTAAAAAATGCTGTAGTATGTTTGGTTTGAGGGTAAAAAATTGCATTTCATTTCGGTAAATCTTAAGAGAGTTTACTTGTTCGATTGTTCTTTATACTATTATGGTATATGGGAACATTTCATATCGAAAATATTTTTAAAAGAGTATTTGAACATATAAATAAAATTGAACTACTTATGGAAAAGCAAAAAATGTTCAGCTGTGCTTCTTTTTTTCCACCAGGTTTTTATAGCTTCTTATTTTTTTTGCAAAAATGTTTGTATTATTTTGCAGAAAATGTTGGTTGTCAAACATCATGAGAATTGATAAAACACAAGGCATAAAGTTATCTTATAAAAGCTGGTATCAATATAGGAGCTACATTTTCATACATAAATGTTTTCAACTCATGATTTGTTTCCTCTATTTGGCAATTTCATACGTATGGTGGTGCATAGTGGCAAATTTCCTAGTACTTAATATGGTTTGGCTACAATGGGGGAAGTTTTTCTCATCATTTTTATAAAATTTCTTTACCTTTTGTGATGATTTTTATTACAACACTAAAAATGAAATTTGTTTCGAAATTTTAAACAATTTAAATAAGCAAATTTGCCAGAAATTTAACTTCTGTGGTGAGACTTGGAAGTGTTCTTCGTATAGATTAGTCGTACAATCATTCACTGTGAACTACAGTATTATACATCATAATTATTCGAAATTAGTAAATACAATTTTTTGGATGAATTTTTTAGGTGGGCAATTTCATCCATTATTTGTCTACGTTTTTGGCGGGACTGGTGGTTGGTTTTGTGTCAGCATGGAGGCTAGCTTTGCTAAGCGTCGCGGTAATTCCGGGAATTGCCTTTGCCGGGGGACTGTATGCGTATACCCTCACAGGTCTCACATCAAAGAGCCGAGAGTCTTACGCAAATGCTGGCATCATTGCCGAACAGGTGAGCCTTCTTTTGCACCCGAATAGAAACTTTATATGTATAGCACATTTAGAAAAAAACACTAATAACTACGAGCTATATATATCATTGATCATAATGGCTGGAGTCATGCTGATACTAGTGTAGCAACTGTTTGAAGGTCTTTTACTTTTTGAGCATGCATAAACTCATAATATCCTTGTTTTCTCTCCAATCTTACAAGTCGTGCTTTGTAATTGCTGCTTATGGTGTGATACAAGGGTCATAATAAGTGTTGGCACTTTTGTACATTAGTCTGAGACAAGATTCAACTGGAAGTCTTTTAAAAGGGTTGCTCGTTTAACTTTTTACTGTTTGAACAGGCAATTGCGCAAGTTAGAACGGTTTACTCTTATGTTGGGGAGAGCAAGGCGCTTAATTCCTATTCAGATGCTATACAACACACGTTGAAGCTCGGGTATAAAGCTGGAATGGCCAAAGGGCTGGGGCTTGGGTGTACTTACGGAATAGCATGTATGTCATGGGCACTAGTATTTTGGTATGCTGGAGTTTTTATCAGGAATGGACAAACCGATGGAGGAAAGGCATTTACAGCTATTTTCTCTGCAATTGTTGGTGGCATGTGAGTTATTTTGCTCTGATTTTTTAAAAAGATTTAGATTAGCAGCTTCATTCTGTGCCTTCTTTGAGTATCAATATGTATAGATTTTAGGCTTTTCCTGTATTGCCAAAAATGTGGTTTGGTGGGCAGTTTATAAGCATATATTTAGATGCTTTTTGAGTCAAATAGGGAAACCTCTTTCCTCAAGAAAAGCTTGGTTAGAAGAAAAGGACAAAGAAAAGCTAAAAAGTCATAATCATAAATAATGATGCTTTTGAGAATTTTGTCGTAACACTACGACCTCATTTTGGAATCCTTAATAATGTTGCGTATGCCAAATAGTTCCATCAACAAATTCTAATAACTCATGTTTTCAAACATAAAAATCTTGGGTTAAAAGAACCTTCCTCTAAAAGTTTGATATCAAATAGATTGAAAAAGTATTCATGCTTTACCCATTAGTAAATAAGTGCATATTGTTAATTACATACTAAAAGTAACTGATTATTTGTATAGGAGCTTAGGCCAATCATTTTCAAATCTCGGGGCATTCAGCAAAGGCAAGGCAGCCGGGTACAAGTTAATGGAAATCATAAAACAAAAACCGACAATTACTCAAGACAAAGCCGCTGGGAAGTGTTTGGATCAGGTCAACGGGAACATTGAGTTCAAAAGCGTTACTTTTAGCTACCCTTCAAGGCCCGACGTTATCATATTCAGGGATTTTTCAATCTTTTTCCCTGCTGGAAAAACTGTTGCAGTCGTTGGTGGTAGTGGCTCGGGAAAAAGTACCGTTGTGTCCTTGATAGAAAGGTTCTATGATCCTAATCAAGGTAAGCATAACAAGTAATAATAATGTTGAAGCCTTAAAAGGTACGTGCTGGATTTTGATTTTGGTTTTTTATTCCATTGCTGGAGCAGGGGAGATTTTGCTTGATGATGTGGACATAAAGACCCTACAGTTGAGATGGTTGCGCGATCAAATTGGTCTTGTTAATCAAGAACCTGCTCTTTTCGCTACTACCATACTTGAGAATATACTCTATGGAAAATCCGATGCAACAATGGCCGAAGTAGAAGCTGCTGCTTCTGCGGCTAATGCCCATGGTTTCATCACCTTGCTTCCTCACGGGTACAACACACAGGTTTGTACGTATCTCATGTATATCCATAAGCATTATGTATAGGGATGTTTGATTTTTTAAGTTTCGAGTCCGTCACCATACCATCATTGGGTACTTTTAATGTTTATCGAGATGCTTAACGATTTAGCAAAAGTATAATTAATTGTGTTTAATTTTGAAAAACAGGTGGGAGAAAGAGGAGTTCAACTATCTGGTGGTCAAAAACAGAGAATCGCCATCGCTAGAGCCATGCTAAAAGACCCCAAAATTCTTTTACTTGACGAAGCAACGAGTGCCCTCGATGCGGGCTCCGAGAGCATTGTTCAAGAAGCTCTAGACCGTCTAATGGTCGGAAGAACTACTGTAGTAGTTGCCCATCGTCTCTCCACCATCAGGAATGTCGACTCGATCGCAGTTATACAGCAAGGCCTAGTTGTAGAAACGGGAACCCATGAGGAACTGATTTCGAAAGCTGGTGTCTATGCCTCTTTAATCCGATTCCAAGAAATGGTTGGCAACAGAGACTTTTCAAACCCTTCAACTCGCCGAACACGCTCTTCCAGACTCAGCCATTCTTTATCCACAAAATCGTTAAGCCTTCGCTCTGGTAGCTTGAGAAACTTAAGCTATTCGTATAGCACCGGTGCAGATGGGAGAATTGAGATGGTTTCAAATGCGGAAACCGATAGGAAAACTCGAGCACCAAAAGGGTACTTCTGCAGGCTTCTGAAACTGAATGCTCCTGAATGGCCTTATTCGTTAATGGGTGCTGTAGGATCAGTTCTTTCTGGTTTTATCGGCCCAACATTCGCCATCGTAATGAGCAATATGATCGAGGTGTTCTATTACAAAAACCCTGCAAGTATGGAGAGGAAGACAAAAGAGTATGTTTTCATTTATATCGGCGCGGGTCTTTACGCTGTGGTCGCCTACTTGATACAGCATTATTTCTTCAGTATCATGGGAGAGAATCTCACTACCAGAGTAAGGAGAATGATGCTTGCAGGTAAATTTCAGCTCTCTTTTGTTTCGAAAACCATTGTACAGATTAACTTGAATGTGAATTTCTACAGCAATTATGAGTTATGTTTTATTATTATTATTATTATTGTAGCAATTTTGAGGAATGAAGTTGGATGGTTCGACGAGGACGAGCACAATTCAAGCCTTGTGGCAGCTCGCTTATCCGCAGATGCTGCGGATGTGAAATCGGCCATTGCGGAGAGGATTTCAGTTATATTACAAAACATGACATCGCTTTTAACTTCATTCATAGTTGCGTTCATAATCGAATGGAAGGTCTCTCTTCTCATCCTTGGAACGTTTCCTCTTCTTGTTCTAGCCAACTTTGCTCAGGTAATTACTACTCTCTTCTATTACTTATCTTGGAATTGCTTTCGCTGTTTCATCGTTAAGGTGTCACGTTTAAGGCTTTCATTTTAGAAGTTAAACATGATCTTGCAATAACAATTACACTTCTTGAATGTTACAAATTGGGTATTATGGGTTCATTCGGTTGCAACTTTTAAGCAAATAAACCAATTTATTTATTATTTGGGTCAAAATAATAAATAAACTCAGCTTAAAAGTTGAGCAGCCAAATGCTGTCCAACTTTTAAGCAAAAAAATTGAGAAGCTGTAGTTCATAAGTTTCAACCAAATAAACCCCAATTCTATTGTAGTCCCATTATTAGTTTGCTAATAAACCTTTTCCATATGAGCAATATTATTCTTCCTAGATGCTAGGGATAGCTTCTATTTTCCAATAACAGATATATTTAATGAACATTATATTAATTTCAGTTATTTTATTCCAAATACCATCTTTGTAGGTCTTGTTTGGATCACCGGAATCTCCTCCTTTCACAATAAAAAAGTCAGAAAGTTAAATACATGTTGGTGCGCTGCACGTGCCCTCCTATAATACAGATTCCTAACTTTTCGAAAATAACATACCACTCAACATATAATATTGCACAATAAATGTAAAAGCCATTATAATACTCCTATGATATCAGTTGAAGCAAATAATAAAGACACTACTTTTATCAGCCATCAACTTCAATGCCACTGGAAATAAACTGTTTTCTTATTCAGGCTTTTTCTCGAGGCTATAAACCCTTTCTTGGACTTTTTTCATCTCAGTCAAATCTTAGGTTTTGTTTTTTCTTTTNNTTTTTTTTTTTCTATTGTTTCCCCATACAAGCTTGTCTGTTTTTAACCTTATACAATGGTCCACCACTCTATGCAGTGTTTATCAGTTCACGCACTGACTTTAGTCCCAACACCCGAGTAAATGTTGAGAAAGAAAGAGAGAGTACGTGACCATTTCATTTCAGTATTTACTTTCTTACTTGGTATATGTGCACAAGGTGTTTTGTATCTTTTCTTGGCCCGTGACTTCCATTATTTGACGGAAGTCGGAATTTTTTTTTTAATATACAATAATTATTGTATTTTTGTTACAAATTACTATTAAATTGAGGACAACTTATTAGTAGTATTTTTATATTTTTTATTAGTATTAGTTGCAATAAATTATTCTTAGTTTATAGTAATTTTGTTCTCACAGTTTTCACTTATCATACAAAAAATAAAAATAAAAATTTCATGTACATTATATTATAAGAAAAAAGGTTTGTTGTATTGAGGGCAAATCCTTATTTGACATTTTAACAATATACAGATGCTTTTTGTTTAGGCCATTTAGCATATGCTATGTGCCATATTGCTCGGCATTATTTGACATTGTAACTATACATTAGAACCCCGGAATGGGGTTAGGCGAGATGCCTTCTGCTAAGCATACTTACGTGATGACACGACACTCATCTGGTAGGGATAACCAAACCGGTGATGTGTTAATTTGCATTTTCATATGAATGAACCAATAGAATATTTGTGAGATGTAAAAGTTTTAGTAACGTTAAGGTATTAGAGCAAGTTAGCACAACGTTTCATTGGGAGACGAGGATAAAGTATCATTAGCACAGGTATGACCCATTTGCCCTATGTTTAGGATAATATAACATCAGTATTTACTTAAAACCTGAGTCCTACAATGAAATTGGAATTGTTTAACATTTAGGATGACTTTCCTTCTCTGTGAGAAGAACCAATCTGTACCTTTTTCAAAACTTGAGGATCTTTAATGTTACAATCGAAAGTATAGGGACTAATAGAACTTTGTTAAATATTCAAAATATTTAAGCTGGATAAATTCATATTTAGAGTTTTGGTTGCAACATTTAAGCAAAATAAGTGAGTTTATTTCTTATTGAGAAAAAGACTGAATGTATACAGTTTAAAACTTCTAGCTTATTTGGGTCATAATAGCAAATCATTTTCTTTTAGAGTTAACAGATTTATTTTCACCCTTTATACAATTCCACAATCCAAACTTGGTGAAGAGCATATTGAAACAACAAATGTGTTTTGTTGAGGGATTTGATCTCAATACAAGAAATGTTTTTTCTTGTAATGTTAAAAACTTTTTTTACAAAATTACTGTGTTTTGAGGACATGTTTACTATAAACTGAGGACAATTTGCTACAATAAAATAGGTTGAAAATATTTGAAGTAATTTGTTATTAGTTTATAGTAATTAGTCCTAAAAATACATTATCCATGTAAATAGCAAGAAAAAAAATTCTTCCACTCGGATGTCTTCCTACAAAGAGTGAGAAACTGAGTTGAGGTGTTTTTACTTTCTTGGCCCAAATCATGCAAGGGAATCTTTAATTTACCAACTTCTTTTAGGTACAACATTATAGGGGCTGTCAAAAGTAACTGTCCTTTGCATATGTAGCTATTTACCAGTGTTCTTAAATTTGGGGCAGAGAAAATAGAGTAATTGCTCTTGGACAAGAACAGCCTGCAAATGTATAGTAAATGTCACTGTGCCAAACTTTGTTCTCTCTTGGTAAGGGTACCCCACAATCCTCTCATTGGGTCAATCTTCTCATGCTTCTTATGAAAAATCTATCTTCAAAATTACTGAGTAGTTATTACCCATGGGGCAAAAGATCTATAGATTGTTCATTGCCTTTGGATGATGTTTATTGAAAAGGATAGGTATTTTTGAAAGTTTAACTTTTAGTATGAAGGAACATTGTCTAAACTGTGACTATAATGCAACTTTGATTGATTAAAAGACAATTTTAACTACATTGGTAAGTAAATGTGTAGGTAAGGGAAAAGAACTTAAGAAATGAGGAATGTGAAACGTAAGATTGGCAATTTCACAACTCTCCAACACTGCATTAGGTTTATTGAGTGAAATGCAAGGATGTCTATTTCTTGCTTGTAAATTACACGAGTCATTTGATACGGTTAATCGAAATAGATGATTGACAGTATGCCGACTTTCATTAAAAAGAACTAATAACTCGCTCATAATTATGAATGATAATTTGATGTTTCCAATTTATATTGAACGATTTTCTGACAGTTAAGATTTTTTCCATGACAGCAACTCTCCTTAAAAGGATTTGCTGGAGATACAGCCAAGGCGCACGCCAAAACGAGCATGATCGCGGGTGAAGGTGTGAGCAACATCCGAACTGTCGCAGCCTTCAATGCCCAAGACAAAGTCCTCTCGCTCTTCTGTCACGAGCTCCGCCTGCCTCAACGCCAGAGCCTTCGCAAGAGCCAGATGTCCGGCCTCCTCTTCGGACTCTCTCAACTTTCTCTCTATGCTTCAGAGGCTCTCATCCTTTGGTACGGAGTCAACCTAGTCCGAAAAGGCGAGTCAACTTTCTCTAAAGTCATCAAGGTATTTGTTGTACTTGTGATCACTGCGAATTCAGTTGCCGAAACCGTAAGCCTTGCCCCTGAAATAATCAGGGGTGGTGAAGCAGTGGGGTCCGTATTCTCCATCCTCGACCGGTCAACCAGGATTGACCCGGATGAGCCCGAGTCTGACCCAGTCGACTCGGTCCGTGGCGAGATTGAGCTTCGGCACGTGGACTTTGCATATCCATCGAGACCCGATATTATCGTTTTCAAGGACTTTAACCTCAGGATCAGAGCCGGCCAGAGCCAAGCTCTTGTTGGAGCTAGCGGCTCTGGAAAGAGCTCAGTAATCACATTGATCGAGCGATTCTATGACCCTTTAGCCGGAAAAGTTTTGATCGATGGGAAAGAT
This sequence comes from Embelia ribes, assembly GCA_001753735.1. NCBI lineage: Eukaryota > Viridiplantae > Streptophyta > Magnoliopsida > Ericales > Primulaceae > Embelia > Embelia ribes. Next base: position 2,461 of record MKEJ01050366.1, on the reverse strand, counting down.
ATACGAAGACTAAATCTAAAATCTCTGAGGCTAAAAATCGGGTTGGTTCAACAAGAGCCGGCTCTATTCGCCGCGAGTATATTTGACAATATTGTGTATGGTAGAGATGGGGCGACCGAAGCAGAGGTCATTGAAGCGGCTAAGGCAGCTAACGTGCATTCGTTCATAAGCGCATTGCCTGACGGATACAAAACCCCTGTAGGAGAAAGAGGGGTTCAGCTCTCGGGAGGGCAAAAACAAAGACTCGCAATTGCTCGTGCGGTTCTTAAAGACCCAGCCATTTTGCTACTAGATGAGGCTACGAGCGCCCTAGATGCTGAATCGGAGTGTGTACTACAAGAGGCTCTCGAGAGGCTAATGAGGGGCCGAACCACGGTGGTGGTGGCTCACCGTCTGTCCACCATACGAGGGGTGGATTCTATCGGAGTTATTCAGGATGGCCGTATAATAGAGCAAGGTAGTCATTCCGAGCTCGTCAGCCGTCACGACGGCGCTTATTCTAGACTCTTGCAACTACAAAACCACCGTGTTTGATTTTTTATTTTTGTTTTTGTAATTTTTTTTTCCTAGTTTTGTTTTGGTCATATGATAATTATGTTTGTATCCATTAGCCTGTTGTGCCTCTTCGGTTCGTTGTTTCTGAACAGTCACGTTGCTCTGATCGAACTCTTATCCGGGCTTCTCCATTACTTTGTTTTTGGCAAGAGCAACGTTCCGCAGAATATATCTTGATTTCAAGTGGCAATGCATCGTGAGCCCATGTATATCATCTGCTGAAACGCGACCCAGTGGCTCAAATTTTTCTAAGTAACAGGGAAGAGGACCGAAACGTGGACTTGGTAACTTAAATGTCACCTTGTATTATGATAGTTTGTACTTTGTAGATATGGGCATGTGAAGATCACACCCCATGAACTTACTCCTCTATTTCCAATGGAGAAGCATGTGTTGTGTTATTATTAATGGGGAACAAACCTTCGTGTTTATCTCTTTGTTTGCTGTTTAGCTTTTGTTTATTCGCCTTTTGTAAGCTTTTGCTATATAATATATTTGTGGTCTTTTTAGCTTAAGGCATCTTTTTCGGCCTTAAGCCCCACTTGAACTGTTTTGGACAGCCAAAAAAAACCATTTCTGTTTGTAATGATATGGAAGACACATTCATTTTGCCCAAATGGCTTGAATTATTGAAACTAAAGTGAATCAATGGAAAAGTAATATTATTATAAGTAAAGTCTAAAAATTGTCCCAAAGAATCTCACAATCACCTTAAACAAGTTTCGTTTGAGGATAATGACTATATAGCTTGGCTGGATATGAAAAACTTAATTTCTGGAAACAACTTTTATTAAAAACTCACTTCCAATAAGTTTAATACTATAAAATTATAATTTGAAGAATAAAAAGTGAAATTTGGAGGACCATGTACTAACAAAGTGTAGTGGGTTTTTTCTTTGCATTATTTTTTCCCCAGCTTTATGTCTTGTAAAGCTGGTGGGTTCACCAATGAAGTGTCCATTTTGAAGCATCATCCGCAAAGTGAAGAAAGCTTCTAGTGGATATTTAATTATTACTGAAATTCACTTAAAAAGAACATTTGCCCTTCTGGTCCCTAGGTCTATCTTAAGGGTAGTTGGTAAAAAGTTTGGGCCCAATGCATAAATGGCCCTTTTATCATAGGTCACATCTGTTTCTGTTCTTACTTTCGCTCTCATAATTTTCTATTAAATAAATTTTATGAATTTTTTAAATTTTAATGTTCTCGTTGACTTTTAACTTCAGTCTCCACTGATGGTAAACTTTTGTTGCTAGGATGAAGTAAAGTAAGAGCTATAAAATGTAAGGGTAAAGATAACTTCATAAATAACAAAACTTTGATTCGCATTTGCATTAGAAAGACCAATATATTTTTGGTACTAGTTCTTACTATACATGTTTAGATGCCCCTATTATTTCTCGTAATTTAATTAATTGTGTTTGGTGTCCTTCCAACCAAGTGATTCAGGCCGTTGTGTTGGTTGTTTTCAACTCGTTTTCATAATCGGAGACTTTTGGTTTGGTTTCCTAATCTTACCATTGCAATTCCAAGATCTAGAGGAAAAAAAGAAGCATTATTATTGATGAAACGATTATTGAATTATTTGTGACCGGTAACAATGCATATGTTTATTTCAGTTAAGGGTATGAAAATAATTTCTGGTCAGGAATGACATGTTGTCACTGGAAGCGGTACATTGGTACAACCTACACTGAATCAACTCACATGGTGAATGGTTGGCATCTCCATACTCCAAGTCCCTTTTTTTTTCTTTTATGTAAGTTATTACTAGTATTTTCATATTGAAATCTTTTTTTCCTTTACAAGTTACTGTAATTTCAAAACAAATTATTAATAATTGATAATAAATTATTACCAGTATTTTTTTTTATCTAAATTTTATCAGTTTATAATAATTTATTTTTA